>JANKHO010000765.1:0-15966 GCA_027627235.1 Agrocybe chaxingu | reverse complement strand
GTGGTCGTGGTCGGTGAGGAGAGCAGGGCGGGGAGTGTGAATAATCAGCAGCAGCAGGGACAGGGACAGGGAGGCCAGGTGCATGGCCCGGGGATGTTGCCGGAGACGGTGGTGGAGGCGGAGGGCGATGTGGATGGGATGGAGCTTGGGGTTGTTGCTGATGAGCAGGAGGTTGGACCTGAGGTGGAGGTTCAAGCTCAAGCTCAAGCTCAAGCTGCTGGCCCTTCGGCTCCGGGTCAGCTGGTGGCGTCCTTGTCGACGAGCACGATTGTTGGTAATGCCGGGGGCTCGAAGGCGATTATGGTCAGGGGCAGCAGTAGTGTTGCGGGCGTTGATTTGGATGCTACGCCTGCCAAGTCTCGGTGAGGCTGACGAATTGGCTTCGGCGGTGGTGTAAAGTGGGGGTTACGGCGCAGAACGACGTTGGAAAACGATTTTGTCCTTCGCCGTTGTATTTGTTCGTTATGCTTCTGATTAATCCGTCCTTACATACTTTTCGATTCCGTCTCTTGCATCTTTCTCTCTTCCGTATTTTATACTAAGACTTACATACATTACACTCATATCACAAGAATCGACAAGCTTATCTTTAACAAGCCTATCTTTAACAAGCCTTCGAGCGAAAGAGAAAACAGATGGTGTGCCAAAAATGTAGCAAGGTGCCTCTCGCTGCAGTAACCAGCAGCTCTCCTTCCGGTATCAGAAACAGTTTTACTTGTGCTATGATCTAGAAATTATGCGAAGCCGGATAGACCCTGGACCAAGTCGCCAATTTTCCTATCTTTGGTAAATACGAAAGGGACGTACACTGCGCCACAGGACATATGGAGGTAGGAAATGGAACTTACCTACTACGTATTGTGTGCCCTCTATGACAAATTTAGCTCCAGAAATGCAAAAGGCCATGGGGACCACGCTACACAGTACGCGGTCGGGTGTTATAATTACACCTTGTAGACTGCAACAACAAACCCAAAGCATAAAGAATGAGGAAATCCTAGCAAATTATGATCAGCCCCTTCTTCGATCGCTATCCCCATCGACGAACACAACCCGAAGCTTTCCTCGCTCTTCGAACTCTTTCCAGACGCCTTCACGAACATACTCTTCCGACAGGCTCCTCTGCGAGGGTGCGATGCTGGGTGCCTTCAACTTCAGCTCGACCTGCAGGTCTTTGAGAAGGTCTGGAGACGATGATATTGGTACCAGAGATGGATTCCACGAGGAAGAGGTTGAGGATGAGATTAAAGATGATGTAGCTGAGCAGCACGCCTCCTGGATGATCGAAGGCAGGCCACACCACGTAAAAGGCTGCAGGAGCACGTAGTCCGGTATGCCGAAGAACGAGTGTGGGCCGTGTTTGGTGTCGACGGTGAGTGAAATTGATATGCGTCGGAGGGATGGGCGACGGGGTTCTGGGGATGAGAGCCTTGATTCTGAAGAGGGAGATGAGGAAGGCGAAGAAGGATGATTGGGTGAGGAAAAAAGCTCGGCAAAGAGCTTCCGGAAGAACGCCTCGAGTGGTTGTGGGCTGTTCTGGTGCGTAATAAGCAGTCCTTCGAGGTGTAGCACCTCTATCTGAGCAAGGGGCGTGAAATCGATTAGGGGGATATTCTGAAGGGCTAGTAGCGTGAAGAAAAAAAAATCAGTTAAAAATGTCTCACTACGAAGAATTGAGCCAAAACGCACCAGGGGCGGAGCTCGGAATGGCAAGCCACGCTTCTCGTACGCCCGCACCCACGGCGTCCATGTATCTCATCAGAGGAGCGAGCATCTCCGGCTCGCAGTCGACGTTAAACTTGAATGTGTGCGCCGTTGGGACAATATGTTGTGCGAGGAGCCATTCGAGAAAGGCGACAGATGCTCGGCCATCCCGCGATGTGCCTTGGTTCTGGAAGAATAGCGATAGATTGTGGGTTCGGCGGAGATCGAGCAGTGGCAGGTCCAGCCTTCCCTGTACCTTAGGAACAGAGTAACCTGTCGTGGGTGGATTTCCCGCACTGGCATGGCTAGCAGATATGCTGGATATAGAGAGCGAACGCAGGGATGGAAGGGAAGAAAGGTGTTCGAGGAAGTGTGAAGGTGAGTGAAGTGTAACGCGATCCACCTCGACGGTACTGATGCCTATCAGTCCGTCTGTAGCACGCCAAAATGCCTCGGGCACGTCGTTCGTTGACATCCCGCTGAATCGGACCGAAATGACGCGTTGAAGGCGCTCGCGGACGCGCTCAAGCTCGACCGGGGTGCACACATCCAAGTCGATTGTTGATGAGGAATTCAGAGAGGCGAGGAAATGCAGAACGGGATGAGGTGAATATATGGGGGAGATGGGATTGCCAAATTGGCTGCTGGCGAGACGGGGTGGCGGACGCGTGCTTGTGGATTGAGGTTCGACGTGACGCACGCCGGTCCCGGACACGATAAGTCGCGAGACCGAACGAGAGAAGCTGCACCGTGGTGCCCCGAGAAGCTTGAGCAACGACGTGAGGCGGGTGGGATGCACGAGCACCTCTGAAAAGAGGTGATGCCGACACGCGGGCATAAGCCTGGGCGACGCGAGGCTGCATGTGAGGAGGGTTGGGCGGTCGTCGTGCAGGAAGTCGATGATGCTTTCGAGCGTTTCTTGTGGGAGAGAGACGACGGGGTTTGACATGGTGAGATTGCAAGTGTGAAAGGGGAAGAAAGTGGGCAGGAAGATAGCGAGTGGTAAGGATCTTTATATGCAAGCCCAACGGAAGGCAGGGTCGGTGAAGCTAAGCAAATGAAATCTAATGAAAATATGGATTAGAGCACCCCTGACGGAGGTAATCTTAGCGGACCTGCAGCGGACAACACACCACGGGATTGACCCTACAACTTCTGAAGATTACAGTTCAATGCAATCTTCTGCGTTTAGGACATGCGTTGATGAGGACTTTCTTTGTAGACGCAGCCCAGGTTGATGTAATTGCCAAGACAAAGCTGGTGAGAGTACGAGAAACTTTGAAGAGCCGGAGTTCGCCAACTTGAAGGTTTCGGACAGATAATGCTGTCTGGGACATTGAGGATATTCCGACATAATGAAAAGGGGGCTACGACTTACCTGGTGGCAGAATTCTCTGGGTGGAAGGTGTCGTTTCAGACCTCGAAGCGGTACTTATGCGCAACCAAAGTTCATCGACGTCCGAGAGCGCCACTAGGACCAGATCGAGAAAGAGGCCAGAAAAAGGCAAGGTTCAGCTCCCCGTCCGACTCGGATAGTAGGTACTTATTGGCAATCCTAGCGATATCCATGTCTTCCTGCGAAGTATGCTTGCTCGGTGTAACTCAAACAACGGCGACTGTTATGCGGGTCGATGGGGTACGTCGAATGCCGGTGTACATCGTTTCTATCAGGCCTCTCCTCCGAGAAAAACCACTGGGAACAGGGTCGAGAATAACCCGAAAACATCAAGGCCTGGCCCATCGTTCTGCGCCTGGTCGCGACTGTCCGAACATTGCAGTGAGCCATCCTTCATGCTTCAGCTTCAGCCTTGATGTTCTTCTACATATCGGGGTAGTCTTAGTATCCAACTACGGCTACCCGCTTCCTTCGAGGTCAAATGTGAGGAGAGGAACGCGAAGAAAATGGGATCATGGTGGTCGAAGAGACGCGTGACGCGTGACGTAAAGGAAGAGACCGTGGACCCGACCAGAGAGCAGTGTAAAAGAATGGTTCAATCCAGGATCGAACTGGAGACCTTCTGTGCACTGAAAGGATCTCAATGTGAGACAGAAATCATAACCACTAGACCATTGAACCAATATTCGTTCAACTGATGGTGACATCGGATCATTGAGGCATCTTTTTCGCAAGTCTGGGAAGTACTCTTACTATTGTTATGACATTCGTCCTGCGTCTATTCGGCGAGAAATACAATAAAGTAGATATATTATATCCCCAGCGAGCAAGAGATCTATATTTGGCCATACTGCTCCTTCTTTCTTGCTTCTTTCTTGCTTCTTTCTACGTCATGGCACTGACTGAAGAGCGGGAAAAAGAACGAAAGAAAAGGCGCTCACCCAGCATATGCAACAAGTCTGCACTATTGTCTCCGTCTTTTCCCGCAGCATAATATTGCAAGGCGTTTTTCTTATTGGATAATTCGGCCAGGAGTTCGCCAGAGAAGTTTAAACTGCTTTCCGCATTGGGCAGCTTGTTTCCCTATTCGGGCATCCTGTCTCCAATGACCCATGCTTCAGAAAGATTATGGCTTCTCAATACCTCCTAGAAGTAGTAAAAATCATTCTCATAAAGAATATCGTTCAAGGGGTTTCTGATGTTAAACGCTAATGACTCTCTTTCGATGAAATCAACATGATTCTGAGCTCTCGTTACTACTAGCCGGCCTGCTGCATCCCGGCATCCGCCAACAAGACACTCTTCGCAATCCATACTATAGCATCCAATGCCTTCTTCTCCAGCCCCAGTTTCGCATGCGTCAACTGCAACCTAAAATTATCCCCAATGAAAGCGTCCATATCCTCCTTCCTGACCCTCCCACCCTTCGGTGCCCACACAATAGTGAAAATCCTCTGGTTTCCCACCTCCTGTATCCCCACCTCCACGTTATTTGCATTGTGCCGACAAAAGTTCATTATGTCCTTCCCGGAAACAGTCTGCCAAAACGCGACCTTCTGTACGGCCATTCTCCCAATGGAATTGTCAAAGCCCGCTCGCACGACAGGGTCGAGTTCCACACCTGCGTTCTTGAGAGCATCGTAGGCGGCCTCGAAGGTTGGCTCTTGGACCTTGAGGAAGATGATGTTGGTTTTGACTGGGAGGACGAATGAGGCGAAGTAGGCGGTGGTGTTCGTCCAGGTCGTCATGCGGTAGACGACGGAGGAGTCGTGCTTCCATGTCTTGTATAACGTGAAGCGGTCCTTGTCGAACATCCAGTTGAAGCTGTTCATACTGTAGGACGGGGATGGATAGGTGGGGGTAGGTGTGTATCCTCTTCCACGGCGAGGCGGAGACTTTGTATCCTCTTCGAGCATGAGTGATGCTGTGTCCTGTCGAACACATACCAATACACTCCAGGAACTGAAGCAAACACATATATCGCTCAGAACTCTGTATGTACTAGCCCGAAGACATACATATGAGGCGTACAGCAGGAATGGAGCATCGATAATCATCGCCCCTGCCCAGACTATTATAATCACAGATAAGCGCCCGTCTTCCAGGCTAATTTGATGCAATCCCCTATACCGATGAGAGGAGCGTCGAGTCCATAACCCATCCTTAATCTCAGAAAATATCAGAAGACACATACAAAGTTGGTCGAGAAGAATACATGGATGATTGAATACTGCCCATAATATAGGGTGGATTTCCAGAATCTACGACTCCGGAGCCTTCGGCTTCAACAGGCCGAAAAGCTTTCCTCTCCTCTCCTTCGCCTCCAGCTTGTCCCTGACCTCTTTCTCGATCTCCTCTTCCGAGATATGTCCCCCGAGCGAGTACCACGCGACAGAGATCATGCCCAGGACAGCAGCCAGCACACATCTATCATACCCAAATCAAAAGCCTTCTGGTCAGCAATTTCGTCTTGAATTTCCGCGAAGACAAATAAACGCACCCAGCCATAGCACCGATACCCTTTGAGTGCCATCCCAGGTTCTGTGGGTACGGGCCGAGCGGAAGCCCCGTCAGGTCGGTCACAGATGCATGGCCAGCGGCGTTTCCGGAGATTGGCTTGCCCAACGCCTTACAGTGGTCGTACATAGTCGGCGGCACGTTCGCGACGTACTGCTGTGCCTCTATCGGTGCCTCGACGAGCTGGACAGCGAGACCGACCTCCAGATGCCATTCAATATGACCTGTGGGTTGGTGCGAAGATAAATAAGCGTTGATTGGGGCGTATGGAGGAGAAGAATCAGAGGGGACGTACAGTGGAAGAACCAAACGCCCGGGTTGTCGGCGACGACGCGTAGTGTAGCTGAGTGCATGGAGGGAATTTGAACTGTGTCGCGG
The DNA here is from genome assembly GCA_027627235.1 of Agrocybe chaxingu. NCBI lineage: Eukaryota > Fungi > Basidiomycota > Agaricomycetes > Agaricales > Agrocybaceae > Agrocybe > Agrocybe chaxingu. Next base: position 9,971 of record JANKHO010000765.1, on the reverse strand, counting down.
CGGATGGGGTTCGCCTGTCCTTCGACGAGAGGCGGGTTGAGGGCCGGGTCGTCCGAGGTGTAGTCCTCCGCCCGTCCGACGATCATAACCTTGTGCCCGTGCAAATGGCTATCAAAAGTCAATGCAAACGCCAGATAATTTAGCAACACATCGTGAAGCGGCACTACGCAATAATAGCACACTTACAAAGGGTGCTTTCCCGCATCTCCATTCTTGACCACCAAATCCACGACATCGCCATACTCAATGACAAAGCTCAGCGGGCCATAAGCCCTCTCCTCCGTCCGCGTTTGCCCCCAACGACAGCCAGCGAGAAAATGGCGGGGGTGAGCGGGGAGTTGTACGTGACCAGGTTGAACATCGCGTGGTTGGTCCCGTCGTCCATCGTGTCGAAGCTGACCTCGAGCTCGATGGTCTTGGTCACAGCCGGCTGGGGAACGACGATCGTCGGCACGAGTGCGGTGTCGTTCACATCGTGATAGGCGTCGGCGTCAACGAAGCCGAGGTCGGTTAGCGGCTCGGAGGCGTTGTAGGTGATTGATGAGGTGACGTCTGCGAGAAAAAGGTTTGTATGGGAAGGGCTAAAATTATTTTCGACATACTCGGGTTCAGCGCGGGTGGGATGGTATCGAACATGTCGACGTCCATGTTCGCATGGATGGCCCAGTTGGCTGAGGTGTCGTTGCGGGCAGTGACGAGGACCGAGTAGCGCTGGGCAACGGTGATGGTGATCAAGTCAATGGGCGACTCTTCGACGTCTGTCTGGCAAGGAAAATCGTTAACCTCTCAACTGGTAGAAGAAATAAAAGGGGCATACCCCGTCGACTTCAATGATACGCATTTCATGACCGTCGATCCAGAAAAAGAACATAGCAAAGGCTGAGGTGTTGACAATACGCAAGCGATACGTCTTCCCTGGCTCGAACGGCAGGGTGGCGTTCTCGTTGAAGCCTACGGCAGAGGTCACTGGTGAAGGACTTGTCCCGGCTTTAGGACCGAGGTACGAGGCATTTTGGGCGAAATAAATGAGGGCAGAATCTGGACAGGGAGGTAAAGTTGGCACGAAGGCTCCTATAAAATAAACAGCTATACACCGTACCGGGCACAGGCTCGGCGCCTCCGGGATTGGCGATACTGATGAATTGCTTGAGGAGGACGTTGTGCTCGTCATGGTACCAGTCTCCGAGGATGACAGTAAATTCCTCATCGTAGGAGTGGACTTCTGTTGGAGGATGAATGACGACTGGGGCCCGTAGCCCATCGACATATTGGCCCTAAAGGAAGGAATGAGCAACCCTGGAAAGGTCGACGGCATCCCCTAACTTACAGACGCATGGGCGTGGACCCAGTATGTACCCCACTGGTCCGAAGTATTGATAGGGACGACGTAATCGAACTGAGCACCTGGAGGAATACCACTGCACGAGGCATAAGAAGCGACTCACGTAAGGGGGGATTCGAGGCGCTATAGTACTCACCACTCGGTGACTCCTTGCGCTCCGTCCATCCATGAGGTCCTGTTAAAGAACATGCCATGGTGGTGGAGCGTCGTCGCCTGCTCCAAGGAGTTGGTTACATGGACGACGAGCGAGTCGGTCTGGTTGACATCGACTGGCGGTGGTCTGGCGACGGTTGGCAAATACAAAAGTCAATGTATGTGCACTGTATGCGCACTTTCTCCGACTTACGGCCAGGTATTATTGACGCCTATGACACGACGCTCAAAAAGACCGTCCGGGTTGGCATTTTCGACATAGGTGATATTCCACCACAGCTCTTTGACGCCCGCGAGCACTGGAGAGACTACAGAGGCCAGGAGTATGGAAGTAATCGGAAGTGAAGACCTCATCCTGAAGGACGGGTGATGGTGTGGATCAGGACAAGAGACTACTTCGGAAATCCGGGATCCTGAGCCTTAAGAGGGGGATCTAAAGGGCTCATTTCCAAAGGTACGGTTGGGGGTCGAGGAATAAAAATAGCACGGACTCATGGGGCTGCCGGAAGAATCCATGTAATCTGATAAGGAATAGGCCCAGCCGTCGTGTGATGCACTCACGCTGAAATGCCGCAAAATCTAGCGAGAAGGACGACGGTGTCCAAGTTGGAAATGTTCCTTCGACCGCGGATGATTCATCGCGTCGTGTCTGGAGCGGAGCTCGAGGGTCAGGATCGCAGAAAATTGGATGGCGTTTTCAAATAAACTTTCTGAATGGTATGCGGGCGACGTGGCGGGCGATATCTCGCCAGGGCGGAAGACTCTGCCTGGAACCGTGATTGGAGCATACAGCTATAGAGTGGCGGCTTCCAGAGCACGTTGGGCCGCGTCGAAGTCCATATGTTGTGAAGCAGGACAACATTTCGTGGGATCTCCCTCCTATCGCGAGGGATATTTACGGACGCAGCTTATCAGATGACGCAGATCTTATCAGATTCCGACACCAGCCGAGATGATATGCCTCATGATCCTGCTTCCCTAGTGCCACCCAACTACCCGTCGCCGAACAAGCCGTCCAACGGCCATTCCCATTTATGCAGATCTAGCTTGCGAAGGATTCCCGAGACCCCATTCCCTCCACTCCCCCCAACGCCCTAGGGATGGCCAAAAATCTCTTCTCCGTGCCCATTTTCTTCATCGTCTTCCGCGAGACTCTCGAGGCGGCCATCATCGTCTCGGTGCTCCTTGGTCTCGCCGAGCAAATCGTACACAGCGAACCTGGGTCTGCCACAACCACGACCACTGTGGACTCGGACGACAAAGCCAGCACCGAGGGTTCAGCTGAAGCCGTCGACGACGCAGTCCAGAGGCGCCGTCTCATCCGTAAATTACGCATTCAGGTAAATACTTCATACGGAAATTAGTGCCGCTTGGAGAATGACTCTCTTGCCCAGATTTTCTTGGGAGCAGGTCTTGGCCTTTTCATCGCATTGGCAGTTGGAGCGGCGTCAGTGATCGCGATTGCGAATTTCGAGGCAGTGCTGATAGACGCCCAGATTTATAGCTGTATGGTTCACGAAGGCTTCCGATCTTTGGTCCAGGTCTGAGGAATTATGGGAGGGTGGGTAGACAGTCCTTTCTCGTCTGAACACAACCTAACACAAGTTTCTCTAGGAATCTTCGAGCTCATTGCCTGCATTGTCATCTTCATTATGGGCATTACAATGTTGAAGATGGACAGAGGTATTCCGACTTCGAGTAGTCTCTTGTTAACGAAATCTGACAACGATTGCCTTAGCCAAGGCCAAATGGCGCATCAAGCTCCAACGCGCCTTCGACGGCAAACGTACGTAACTATAGTGCCTCACCACCGGTCTTCCGACTCTAACGAGTGCTTCCAATCCAGGCGTTGACAGCAAAGCTGAAACTGGAAAATGGGTCCTCTTCTTCCTTCCCTTCATTACCGTCCTCCGAGAAGGTACGCGCACCGCCGGCGCTAGCCTTATGCAACGATAACCAGAAATTTAACTCCTGTCACCAGGTCTCGAAGCAGTCGTCTTCGTCGGCGGGGTCTCCCTCGGCCAACCCGCGACCGCAATCCCCATTGCTGCAATCGTCGGCATCCTCTGCGGGCTCGTCTGTGGGTTCGTCATCTACGAATTTGCCAGCCGAACCAGTAAGTCCTTCCATCCAAGTTAATATGCAACTTCCTCACCAACAAGTACTCTTTCTTCCTTGCAATTGCTATCTCTAGCGCTCACCATATTCATGGTCGCAATGACCAACTTCCTCCTCCTCATTGGGGCGGGTCTGTTCAGCAAGGCCGTTGGCGCCTTCGAGAAGCACGCGTTCAACAAGCTCCTCGGAGCTGACGTGGACGATGCGCAGGGCGACGGCCCGGGGTCGTACCGCGTCCAGGGCAACGTCTGGCACCTCAACTGCTGCAACCCGGAGAACAAGTTAGATAGTCAGGGATGGACGATATTTAACGCGATCTTTGGGTGGACAAATAGTGCAACGAGTATGTGGTAATTTTATGGCGCGTCCTCGATGTGATAAGCGTGCTGATTTACGCTAATGTGTATGGTTATAGTTGGGACGGTGCTTTCGTACGTGTTCTATTGGCTCGCGGTCATCGTCGTCCTTGTCTATATGAAATTTACGGAGGTGAGCGCGTCAACTTCAGACATTTGAACTCATTTTATGGCATGTACTCACCTTACGCATGCACTAAAGGGGCGCACCAAACTACTCGGGCGCGAGTCCGAAGCGGGGACCCGTAGACGACGCGCGCGTGCCAAAAAGGAAGAGCAGGTGCCCACAGATAATGGTGACGACACTAAGGCTGTAGAGCCACAGGAGAACGAGGGGGTTTCTACGCTGCCTCGCTAAGCTGGTTTCTTTCGCGCCAAACCGGATTAATAGTTTACAATTAAAGTCTTCATCCATATGCATTTTACACCCTGTACTTCTTATGTTCCTGGAGCTTCACAATGCCGATTCCCATCTTCTGGTCTCTCCTTCCATTTGAAGCGAGGGGCGTTCGTTCGAATCATGCATCCTCCTTGTGAAGGAGTGGAGTTCTCCTTTCTTCTGCGTGCCCACTCGCGCATGGGGCATGAGGCGTCCGTTATCACAACAATACAAATTGAAGACAAGCTTCCCCATTCAACCTGCTGCGTTGCTTTACGTATCCCCTCGTGCGCCTTGTACCTATTGACAGCACCTCGCGGGTACTCGCAGTCTATTCTTAGAGCGATACTGATACTGTTCTAATTTTAGCCCACACCACCAGTTAATGCCCAACATGAGCGGTATGGTTTTCGCACTCTTGAACCCAATTATTTTGGGTATAGCACAGTGAAAAGATGGGGAACATGTGAACACGACAAGTGACTCTCCAAGCACGCCACTCATGCCTATGCTCAAGGTTGGACCGATATCGATACCAGTAGGTATGACGTTCGCTGTAGGAGTGGGCTCCGACGGCACTCATCGTGTACCTGGCATGGCCAGCAGACTTTAGCGCTTCAATTGGTGCTTTATCTCATTATCCTCAGGATCTGCCTCTATTGAGTTACACTCCTTACTTTCTTGGTGAAGATACGTGGGATCTGAATCTGAAAGGATTTCCTAGTGACTCGGGGGATGGGGACGAAAGACGTTGGCGGGGAGCACGAGGCTTATCAGATAAGACAAGTTCTCAGAAACCGCTAGGCAGCAATGCCATTCGGATTCCATACCGAGAAGAAGCTAAAATCTATCTTTACATGAACAGATGGCGATGTATCCGGCAGATAGAAATCGTCGAGTTCAAGCATGCGGCATGAAATCTGAAAAGAGAAAGAACATGTTCTCAGTCAAATAACGAGTCGGGAATAGTCGGAGTTACTGAACAGTCCAGTCTAAAATAAATAACTCTCTTCTTCTGGCAGGACATGTGCTCTACCATCAAGTTGCGAGCGTGCAGCTCGGCGGCCCGCAATTTGCCGGGTAACTGTCGCCACTCTTTCTATTTTTGATAATCACCCCACAAACACGGAGTGGCACCACAATGATCATCTATATTTTAGCAATGAAGAGGTTGCCGAGCATCTCCCGTCCGGTAATACGAACGGTGTTATAGAGTGACGGGAAATCCAGTGTGGATGTGAAGGTGTCGAGGAATCCAAAGGGGAGCATGGGAGGGATCCAGCCTGAAGCATCACAGCTCAGAAGTTAGAGTAGACGGATCACAAAAAAAGAAGAGCGTACCTCGAGCGTATTCAAGCGCGAAGCACCCCTCATGCATCTTATACTGCTTTACAGCACCTCTCTGCTGGAAGTTCACCATCCCAGGCGTATATCGCTCCATCTCCAAACTTCCCGGCCTGAATGCCCACTCCTCGCCAATGAGAATATGAAAGTAATCGTCCGCTGTGTGCACGCCTGAGTGTCCCTCCGTGCCTAGGGGCGTGCCGAAGATAATGAGGTATTCGGTGATGCTAGCGTGGATGATGTACATCGCGCCCATGGCGCGCCGGCGTTGTTGAACACCCACTCCTCGTGTGTGTTCAGCCGTATTTGGGCGGGAGGGTATGTCTCGGTGAGGTTTGAGACAATGTGGGTGATCATGCCACGGGCGTCGTTTGGGTAGGTTGCCACCGCAGACTGGGCGAGCTCATGGAGGAGCTTTGGGTCGAAGATGTACCAGCGGTGCTGAATATAGATGTTAGACAGACGTGGACTAAAGAAAAGAGTGTGGCGCACCTTGATGCGGTCTAGCCAGCGTAAGGTCGCAATAATCACGACAAGGATAAATAGCCGTCGGGCCCATGTGATGAGCCAATTTCTGGAGAGTTGGATTTCGTGCCTAGGAGGTGAATCCTTTGTGGACATTGTCAACAAGGTGTTCTTCCAAGCTTCGGGAGGAGGCTGAAAGTCGAGGAACCCATGGACTAGGCAGAAGAGTTATTTAAATAGTTATTTAAATGTCGGCACCCTTCTCGTACGACAAATCTCTTCTGTCATACTTGACCCCCTACTCGGTGATTCCGGATTATTAACAACCGGCATGGTAGAACAAAATGAGGCCATTTTGTTCAATATTACTTGATGTCAACGAAAAATCTTGGCAAACGTTATTTAACCGTCCATGTATTCTTCCCAACCAATTCTATACGTACTTGTTTATTTTCTCTGAGATTCATGTTGAATCATGAACTTCGTGCTCCCTGCAAGAGCATGGCGTGTCGAGTTTTGGCCTGGAAGATGGGCGCTTATTTGCGATGACTAAAGTCTGGGCAGAGGCGGGCTAGGTGGAAACACCTATGGAGATATAGTGAATTCGAGATGCTGGAATCATAGCGGCCACGACGGCAATAATGAAAAGTATGGAAAGGTGGGTAGCGAGCTTCGTCAATGTACTCACGATTACCAGTGGCTGAAGCACTGGTGATTGAATCGAAGCGCGGCCCGGAGTTCGTCTATGCACCTCCCGGTCTAGGATAGGTTTGCCCGTGCTTTGTCACTCTATACCAACTGCTCGCTAGTTCACGCTAATTTTCCATGTTGGTAATGCTCTATGTTTATGTTGCTACTAATACGAGGTTCCTAATATGGAGTTATTGACGGACGGTCAGACACAGCATTCACTCAGGCTTGAGGGAGGATAAAAGGCCTTCGTATGCGGTCCCTCGTCGTACTTCATAGCGCGCGAAGCTTAAGCCGCCGCCTTGAGAAATTAAATTGTCCAGTGTCATCCTTCTTCACTGAGTTGAAGAGCATCTCCGAGCTGACCAGTCAACGACTTGAGGGCACTGTGACGGCGATAGCATAGAACAAGAGGCGGTTTGTGTAGCAAGGGCACTGGGACATATCGCGTACGTTTAGCCCATTGACAAGACGGTACAATGTTAGGTCTGTCTCGGAGCAGTGGTCCTCCTGTGTTTTTAGCTCGACCCAATGGTGATCGAAAGCCATGCTTTGCTAGGGTTTCCTTCTACCCATGGACGTTCTTTTAACGTCGTCGTCGCCACCTGGCTGTGATAACGCAGGCCAAGATGTTCCCTCCCGTCATGAGATCCTGCCCTGGCTGGGATTGAGCATCGGGGAGGTCGGACATTGGTTTCAGGCCACTGCGAAGACGAAGTGGAAAGGTGGCAATTGCGTTTCCACCCAGCAAAGTTGCCTTGAATTTGGCCCTTCGAGTCGCCGAGGGTGATGATGGCTTCACAACGTTAGCAGGCTAGAACCTCGGCGAGGTGGCAGATGTGCTTTAGTTAAGATTGTTAATGCAACCGCTCATTCCTAACCAAAGTAAAGCACTCACTTTGAAGCACAGAAGATATTCCACCCCCAACCGCGGGTATGAAGCATCTCCCCAAAGTCCTAATCTTCGGCAGTACATACTGCGGTCCTAGAGCATCCTTTATTGATCGTCGTTCAACTGCGGCAGGAATATTGCGCCTAGCCTGTTAGCGAGTTCGCAGTGGTGACCTAACTCATCTCCCTTTTTCCAACGGCTCGTACATGTTCATGCATCAGCCCAACTTCATGGGATAGACTCCCTGATTCGTGCCAGATGTCCAGCAGCTGTCGATCGTGTCCGCTGCCAACCGCTACTATACGCAGGCGACCTTCAAGTTGTGCACGTAGCTCTGCCTCCAGGGGTTGCTTGTTCTGAGTTATTCATTCTTCGGTGAATGCTGAGGTCTGTGTTATAGAGATAGGAGGTCTGACGCGCGTCGCGAATTAAGCTTGGGATAAGTCTGCTTCAAAGTTCAAAGTTCAGACGCTGGAGCAGCGAGGAAGGCGGAAACATCACGTGATATGCTGTGCCTCTGCTTGCTGCAGGGCATTGTGTTGCGATCTCATCCTCCTACCACCTTTTTATCTTTTTTACGAGTCCCCTCCTTTCCTTTTAACGACCTCGGACGACCTGTATGGAAGATAAATACATTGGCTTGCTCCTAGCAGTGGCAGGCTCCGTAGCCATCGGTTCCAGCTTTATTCTCACAAAAAAGGTGGCTACAGGCTCTTGTATACGAGTCGCGAGCTAAACCCCAGCGCGCAGGGATTGAACGATGCTGGTGGCTCTGCATACGGAACACAGGCGTCGGATAACCTCTCATACCTCCGGAATCCTCTATGGTGGTTTGGCATGTCGACCCGTGCGTGTTAACATTCTCTACCTCTTCGAGCCTCGTCTGACGGCATACACCCAGTCGTCATTGGCGAAAGTACGCTAGGTCCCTGATTCGCGTGGAGGAAGGTTTCTCACATATTTGCTTTTCAGTTGCCAACTTTGCAGCCTACACCTTCGCCCCTCCCATCCTTGTGACGCCGCTCGGTGCTCTCAGTGTCATCATTGGGTGTGCACCGACCAACTACCTCCCTGTATCACGTTCTCATTCATTTCTAGCGCCATTCTCGCCTCTCTCCTCCTACACGAAGAACTCGGACACCTTGGCCGACTGGGATGCACGCTGTGCCTGCTCGGTTCACTCATCATTGTGCTGCACGCTCCAGAAGACAAGCCCATTTCAACCGTTGATCAGATTTTGGAGTATGCCATTCAACCAGGTGTGTTTTCCTCGTTCATTTTCTTCTTTGTAGATGGGTGCATTGGCTTGCTGGAGGGCGTTCGTCATCTGCCGATCATTCTTAGGAAGGTCTAGAAACGGGGTGGAGTTCGAGGGTACACAACTGGACCAGGTGTAACAATTTCATTCAATGGCTACTCCGGCTCATCAGTGTGAGAGTCTGCCGTTGGTGCGGTAGTTTGCCTGACGGTATTCGTCATGTGCCGTCCATTGTCATGCACGGCGGGAAGAGTTGTGGATAGCTTTGGGGTCAATGACACACAACTGCCGCTGCGCTCCAGCGTTGCAGAAGGCTAAACATTCACCGCTGCTATCCTTATCGTTGACATGCCGAAAATATGAATCTAATCAGCTCTTCGCTCTTTACAGGCTTCCTCCTCTACTGCTTTACTGTCCTCGTCGTTTCCCTCGTCCTCATCTACATCATTGCACCCAAACACGGCCGAACGAACCCTATCGTCTATATATCCATCTGCTCTCTCGTCGGTTCCGTCAGCGTTATGGCCATCAAAGGCTTCGGTGTCGCGGTGAAGCTTACCTTCGAGGGCAACAACCAATTCACCCACCCCAGTACATACGTGTTTGGCATTTTCGTCGCACTGTGCATCCTCGTCCAGATGAACTACTTCAACAAAGCCCTGGACACGTTCTCGACCAACGTGTAAGTCCGCTACGCAGTCGAATGCTCCAAGTTGCTAAATATACATAACGTTCGTCCGCAGCGTTAACCCCCTCTACTACGTCGGCTTCTCGTCAGCAACAATCGTCGCCTCCCTCATACTCTTCCAAGGGTTCAACACCACCGACGGTGCCAACACTCTATCACTACTGGTCGGATTCGTTGTGACGTTCCTCGGCGTGCACATTCTCAACCTCTCGCGAACGCCCGAACCACCGCTCGACCACGGGCATGGAGCACTCGAAGGTGGGCTCATGAACCCACGTCTAAGCCT
>JANKHO010000764.1:0-16007 GCA_027627235.1 Agrocybe chaxingu | reverse complement strand
CGACCTACTCCCATTTGTCTGCTATTTTTTTTTAAAAAAAAAATAGCCTTGACACAAGGAAACTTACCGATGGTGTCCTGTGATAATAACAGCGCAGGCTCCCGTCTTCTCTCCCTTTTTTACAAGGTACACTTGGTCAAGACCCTCGCGCTTGTTGGCCTCCTTGAGCTGCTCGGCAAGATCATCGTCACCGACAGCGCCAGTGTAGACAACAGATCCATGTGGGAGTACATACTGGTGCAAACAGACTCTAAGCAGGCGGAAAAGCCGAGTAAAAAGGTCGACTCACGGCCGCTCCACGTGCTGCATTTTGGGCTGCACCCCCAGCGACGTAGGTGACTTCGTGTTCCCCAACGAGCTCATCGTAGCTATTTTATGTCGGAGGCACACCGATAAGCTTGATAGGCGCAACATGAATCACAAATGTTTCTCACATAGGAGCGTGTTTCTCCTCGGCCAAAATAGCATCATTCGCCTTGAGACCGTACTTCTCGAGGATCTTTTCGCCGTTCCTGATCTGCATATCGAGCAGGGGGTTTCCCATGCAGAAAAGGGGGTAGCTTGGAGGCGACATCGCTAGAATAGTGTGTAGTGGAGGAAGGAGAGGAAGAAGAGGAAGATGGAGTCGAACTCGGCTGGGCCAGGTCCAAAATTACGCCAGGTGATCAATGACCTAATCTAATCTAATCGATCCACGCGCGTTGAGCCCCTATTTCGCATTTCTCAGAGAGAAGCCAGAGTATATTGATAATGGGAAATATACGACATTGTCAAAGGATAAAAGGGTGAGCAAGAGAAAGATTCGTAAGATAATTTATCTCGGAGGCCCTGTAAGTGTCCAGAGTGATCAAGGGTTTGCCGACTTCGGGGAACGTATACAGCCGGGGCGACTGGGAAGTGTACGGAGGCCAGTATACACCTACTCCCGTGTTAGGATCAAGGTCGCTGACAAAATGGATGAGATTGTCGTCAGCAACTCCTAAGACGAGATCAGAACCATGATACTACACGATAAGGTCAGCCTAAATCCTGCTCGAAAAATGCGAGGAGACTAACTGCTCCGATTCCGACGGTATTCTTGACACTTTTAGTCACTGACAAAGTAGGGGTTAACAAACGAGGACAATCTGCGTATAGAAGAGTCTAACTCACGATATGACCAGACTTTCGTCCTCTTCGAGGCCTCTTGAAGGAGAAACCTTCTAGGACCGTGCTGGATAGAGTCACCGATGAACGCAGACACGCGCTTGAATTGAGGCGTCAAGGCGTTCTTCTCTCCGGTACCAAATGGAGACCCAGCAGCAGGATCAGGGGAATACAACGTCCACAACTGCTCCAGCTCGGAATCGGGGTTTCGTGGAAGCCAGACTGAGCTTATATATTGCCGGAACTGCTCCTCGGTTCTATGAGACAAATTGGTACGCGCGAGTGGTGGAGCAATATTGAGAACTGACGTAATGTTTAGAGAAGATATTGCGAAAAGAGTTCCTTCGTCGTCGCATGTTCCTATTTCACAGTAGACCGGCTTAGTTGGAAGGCCAGGCGAATGAGCAAATTGTTCCCACCTGAAACGATCGGGACGTTCGCAAATTTCCGCTGGGGCAGAAGGCTCTGCGTATTGTTTTCATGAAAACTCCATCGACGCTTGGGTGCCACAGTAGTGCAAGTGACTATACCAGGTTCAGCAAGCTGGATTGTGTGATTGAAGGGGTTCATACTTGGTACGAGAAGAGGTTTTGAGTTCTGTCGACAGCTGCCTTGAGCACAGGGAAAGCGAGCGAACGCAAGCAGGTCAGCGTGTCACTCGATCCAGAGCACCCCGTGTCCGCGACAAGGCCGTCATATCCAGTCTGGCGAGAGATAGTCATTGGGCTCGTCTTCCGCGAGAAAATATGATGCCCACAAACCTGCCCATTGCCTTTTGTTATGTTGCCTATGGGGAGAGGCGAGCCGGACATCATAAATACAGCGCGGAAGAGCCCTTCGTTGTCACCGCCATTGGAGAACATTTGTAGTCCCGTAGAGATAGAGCCGGATGACTGGCCCCAGCTGCATGATGTACCCCAGTCAGACGAAAGACGAGGAGTGGGGGCCGAATGAAAACATACAGTGTAACTTTCGTCTTGTCCCCTCCGAATGCATTTATGTATTTGTTGACCCACTTGAGTGCCAGTCGTTCTATAAGAATGGTTGGTATACGATTATTTAATGCATTGAATACTCCAAAAAAGCGACTTACGATCTCGGAGTCCAAGGTTACCGTTACCTTCCTGAAAAATTTCCTTGCCACCCAGAAAGCCATACGCTGGAAAAGGGGCTCAGAACTGAGACGGTTGAAATCTCGGATGCCCTTACCGGATAGTCTGAAATTCATTGACACGAATATCATTGGCTTTCGTAGCGCAACGGATCGCTTCACTACTTTCGATCCCATTTCATCATATCTACAAAGTCGTCAGCAAGGGAATAGATAGGGGTAGCATTGAAGACCCACGAAGCCGTATCACCGATTTGATATGCTCCTGTGGAGAAAGTCAGAATTGCTGTCATGTCTCATGGTCGTGACAGACCTCCATGAATCCACTGGACCAGGGTGTTATTAGGAACATGCTTCCTGAAGACAGCAAATAAGAGTACGTACGACAACAACAGGAAGCCCGCCCTTCACGCTGGTAAACGCGGGCTTGATAATATTGATTGTGAGGCCTGCGCAGAGTAAGCAGTAATTTCTCAAATCATGATCTGATGAAACGAGATCCGAGGAGCTCACAATCTTCGCTCTCAACGCCAGGTGCCACACGAAGTTCCGGTGTACCATTAATTATCGCGGTGATCTCGTCGATGCCCGTTTCTGGAGGAGAAACCTGTTGCTGAGGGCATAGGAGTCCGTACTTCCTTGCGTTGATGATTCCCCAGTACGGCGCTGCAAGCTTTGCTGCCGTGAAACGTGCACTGAAAGGATAAGATAGTAATGAGAGCGTGAATCAAGCGAAGAATATCAGATGCTGACGGCGGTTTCGCAAAAGGAATCCCCAGAAATTTGATCAGAGAATCGTTCACCGTCCCATAGACGATCGCGGAGTCGAGCTTGACCGTTGGCGGACTTGGGATAGCATATATTGATGATAAAATGGAGAAGAGAACTATGAGATCCCTGATCATGACCTCGACACTTCTGAGGCTAGCTGGATGCTGTGGTAGGTGTACGCGTCCGAGGTGCTTTATAGTCCTCGACACCCTCGTCGATGACAGTCCGGAGTAAGGAACAGCATTTTGACGAGTACACTGCCCAACACGAGGCGAGTGACGCTGAACATGGTGTGCGGCACGATTGATGTGAGAAGCGTTGATAACTTCGGTTTGACGCGGCCTGAATCCGCACGGATACGCCTGGGTGCCTTCTGAATCCTTTCTTCCTCTATTGAACCACATATGGGCTGTGTTCAGAAGCACCTTGTGTCCTATCTTGGCTCATTGTGTCGCGTTGAATGCCAAAAGAGATAGTAGTTGGCGCGGTGGAAGTCGGGTGATTAATTTCGACGCTGGTCGATGACATTCGGATATCATCAATGATTGGCCATATGAACGTCTGAATGACGAAGAACGGACGTGAAATATTGTACTCGGACCTCGGGTAAGCGGTGTCAACTAGGAAAGATGTGCCATACAGAGGCGGAGCTGGTAAGCGTGTGACTTTCGCCGGAATCTTTCCGGTGTTGATCTGCCAAACAGTGTCCTTATATAGCATTTTTGTACTCTGGTAAACGCCACACTCTGGTCACGTCAGATAGGAGATTCAGAAAAAGGGTACACTTAAAAAGGTTTACAAGAGATACATGAACAAAGAGGTGAGTATTGATATGTATTATTAAACGATGGCCATATTCGGAGCCGGGGCGGGGGGTGCAACACAGGAAACTCCGTCAGGACGAACTTGAAGAACGGATATTGAAGTTTGCAGATAAAACGAGTGTGGTTATATTAAGCAAAAAGCATGATATACCTGGGTAACTATCCCTTAAATTTCAGTGAAGTCTAAGATGTGCTCTGGCACCCGACAAATCTTGTTCGGCATGCCAGCAGGCACGTCGAGCAGCTTCAGCATGTACAAGCGTACACGCTAACCAGCATATAACTTAGTCAGATGTTGAACTGGAGGAAACGGAGGAGAATTACCTTGTCTTCATTGGAAGTGGTTTCGGTGTTATCAACGACCTTGTACGTCGCGTTGAGGTCGGCATGGACTCCGTAAGGATCCACGAAGTATCGTATAAATTCCACGTTCGTCCCTACTGGAAACTGATTCAAAGAATGATTAATCAGGCGACATGAGAAAGTGCAAAGGATCGCTCCGTCGACATACCCGTCCTGCCATCTTAACAAATGAATAAAAAGGGTTCAGGAAGGGGTAAGGACGAAAGCCGGCGAACGAAAGATGGTGCGAGAGGTATTCTGAGGGGGGATTGTTTGAGGACTGTCGATCTCGAGGATTTTATATCTCTCGTGGTTCTAAGCCGACCCTCTCCTTACCCATCAAGCAAAAGTCTAAGCGAGGCCACAAATAAAATTTTGTGTTCTGTGGCCTACCGTGAACAATGAGAAACGTGAGAGTTTATCATGGAAAACCCCTTTCGGACTCGTTGCATCCTCCGCGCGAAGTTCTTGGCATGGTGTGATCCTGTTAGGAGCCGCCCCGGTGGCCTTGGCAATAGCCATTGGTCATTGTGCAACCAGTGGCTCAGATACACACGCCCCCATATAAACCGCTATCTCCCCTCTGGAATCTCATCCTAACTTGAGGGTTACACTCCTTTGAGACACACGACTCGACAACAGCGACATGGATTTCGACTCAGAGCGACTCCTTTGGGCGACTCGGGTTTCTACTTGGCCACACCCTGTCCCTCCTTCCTATGAATACTGGATTAAATGGAACGTTTACGATGACGACCTATTCATGCGACGGATGGACATTCTCCGGAGTTTTTGGGACTTCCTGAAACCTTTCTTTGCCACTCGTGGATATGCTCTATACGAGCCGGTCCACCCTACAAATTCCCTTTGTTCTGTGCTCCCACCCAAGGAGCCGAAGCCAGCCACCACGCAGATCCATCCGTATGCACGGATTGTCCGTGTTAACGCTGAAGAACAACTGTTCGATCTTCGAGTAGGGACCTATTCAAAAACAAAGTCTGACTATTGAGCTCTCATTCCTTATTAGACTCCCCTAGCTGTATGGCCTGCACGCGATGCGATGGGTCAGGACGTCATTATCAAGTAAGCCACGGTGCTTTAATGCTTGAATGGAAGTTCTGACCCACATGCATTTATTTAGAGTCGTTTCCGGGAAGGATGAAGCGACCAACGAGCTGAAGGCCTTGCGATATCTTAACTCGAGGAGTGCACGAGAGGACCCCAGAAATCACACCATTCACGTCGTCGATTTCATTGAGCTCGGTGAATTCGTGTTCGTCGTGATGCCGCGGTGCGCCGGTTTCTGCATGACTGATTTGTTTGACTGACGCACTTGACAGGTGGGACCCCGCTTTCAGGCACGAATTTATGAACTTGAATGAAGTTCTGAAGTTCACGGAAACATTTCTGGAGGTCTGCCTGAGCTCTCTGCCACCAGCTCTGTCTTGCTAATGCTGCATAGGTCTTCGAGTTCTTGCACGACAATCGGATCGCCCACTGCGACTTTATCGAGAAGAATACTGGTCTCAACGCAGTCGTGAACTGCGATATCGACAACGTTCCTGGCCTCCGCGACCCTGCAGTCGCGAAGTACGCTTTGTTCGACTTCGGAAATTGTTCCATCTACCCCAAGGACACAGACATCACCAGTGTCGTTGAAACTCGCCATTTCAATTTCTACCTCAGAGATCTCGAGACGGAACAGGACCACTGGAATCCCTTTGAAGTTGACATCATTTTTCTGGGAGCTGAGTTGCAGTTCTTGGTTCGGGTAAGTGTTGAAGAAAGCTCCTACTATCTTATCTCCTTTGACCCAGAGCGTTGAAGCACATTGAAAATTTCGTCCCCGAAATTGGCCCGTTCCTTGAGAAAATGACGAATGTTGACAATCCGAAGAGGCCTACAGCTCGGGAGGCCCTCCAGGAGTTTAGACGTATTTACTCTGGGCTTACGAGCCCTCAACTTTCACAAGAGATTGAGACGGCGTGGTGGACAAACGGAAAATCGATAACTAAGGCATACGCCTACCGTAGATGATTTAAAGGCCATATTTGCTACGAAAGAAGTTCTTACGGCGCGTAAACATTAATGCGCGAGAAGCATATTAAGTAAGGAGGCGCCTACAGACCTCACCCCGACGCTTGATCTGTCAACAAAGGCCTTGTTAGGAAATTATGGGTAATGCACTGCGCCTTGACGGGCGCTTAGCAGCGAGAGGGTTTGAGGAATGGACAGGATCTCCAACATGCGTTATCAAAGGAAAATGAAGGGATTTCAGGCCTATTCAAGTTTGTACGTAAAGTGTACCGATTCATCGACAAGTGAAGTTACGAAGCCTGTTCATACGCATTCATCATACAGGGTGAAAAGCTCCATGAGGCCGAATAGCATGAACAGCTTGTTTATATGCAAATAAATCGCCGTAGGGATGTGAAGAGGCGCATCGTACATGAGGACCTCGCAAAGTTAGGCAAATGGGGCACCGTAGAGGTTCCCGTCTTCGAGCACAAGGATGAGCTTGTAGAGGTAGGTTGAAGGCGATGACATAGAAAGCAAGGAGAACGATATATTACGAAGAGATGCAGGT
This sequence comes from Agrocybe chaxingu, assembly GCA_027627235.1. Classification (NCBI taxonomy): domain Eukaryota; kingdom Fungi; phylum Basidiomycota; class Agaricomycetes; order Agaricales; family Agrocybaceae; genus Agrocybe; species Agrocybe chaxingu. The sequence goes on along the minus strand of JANKHO010000764.1, from coordinate 9,226 downwards.
GGTGTAAGATGATTCGGAACGGTGTCCACGGAGGACTCGAGAGGCTGAAATACGGGCTGAACGACGGGTGGTGGTGAGGATGTTGCCAGAAGTGTGCCACGTCACGACGCGACAGGCAGAATGCGGCCTGGGACTCTTACCCGTGAAGTAACGCGCCACGAGGGCGGCGTACAGTTTTGAGAGCAAGGACGTCGTTGCCGAGCCGAGCATGGGCACGGCTTGGTAGTGAACTCAGAGCCGTCATGTGATCTCCTATCAGAGAGGCGCCAAGGAATCCATCATTCCAGGTTTGCGACAACCATGACCATCTACCTCTATGCCCTTGCTTTCACCACGGCTTCTGTGGTCTCCCTGACTTGTTTCTATCCACACATCATGTCTGCTACTCTGGCCTCCTTTCGTCAACGGGCGACTTCGTCTCTATTGTCATGGCGTGGGCATCCCTCTTTGCCGGAGAGTCTTGAAAAATGGTCAATAAGCGAGGAGCTTCAAGATGACCAGGAAGGCTATTTTCGAGCCTACCTATATTTCAAAGGAACATGGAAATTTCTGGCGCCTTTTTTTGCGATCCATGGCTACACACTCTATCAGTCTCATGGCCCCGACCACGCCTCACTATTCCCAGTGCCTTCCGAATCCGCATACGAAGTTAAGCACAAGCATTCTGCTGCGTGCTATCCCTACGCCCGCAGGACATACGAAGGTTCCACAGCTGTGTGCTTTAATTTTAGCGGGGTAGCTTGCTGCACGCTCTTCGGGCACACCAACACTGATACCGATCGAATGCCAGGCCATGCGAGTATTCCCTGCAAGAGATTCACTCGGAAGAGATGTCATCATAAAGTTGTTTCCCTCATTGTTTGATGCTTTCCAGAAACTTCACGCTCATTTCTTGTCAAGGTGTGTGGGCGACGACAAGCAGTTGAATGAGTTAAATATTATTCAATATCTGAATTCAAACGAAGCACGCGCTGACCCACGGAACCACACCATCCCCATCATTGAATTTCTAACATTTAATAAATTCACCTTTGTGGTTATGCCAAGGTTTGCTCCATAGTACGATCTCACTCGCTCAAACTTCTCACAACGTTTGAATAATCTTAGGTGGGATATGGCTTTTCGACCACAGTCTGAGACGGTAGACCAGATAATGAATATGGCACTCGCGTTCCTCGAGGTGAGCTACAGCTGACAAAAAGAAAGCTAGCACTTACTCTTGTCCAGGCATTCGACTTCATGCACGAGCACCGGATCGTCCATTTTGACTTCCTTCAACAAAACACGGCAATGGACGTGCTCTATGACAACAGACGGCCCGAAATTGCAAACGTTCGGGATGACTCGACCAGATACGCCCTTATCGACTTTGGGCAATCTATTCAATACCCCTTGGACACTGTCCTAGAAGAAGTCCAGGAAACGCGATACTTCCCATTTCGTCTACGTGGCCTGCCTGAGCTCGACAAACCTTACAACCCTTTCCACGTTGACATACTCTCTCTCGGGGCTATCTTACAGAGATACGTTCGTGTGAGTGACTGCGTTCCTTTTCCTCTTTCTTCCCAGCATCATGGTGCTCAAATTTCCGACAAGCACATCGAGAACATCATCCCAGAATTGGGGCCATTTTTTGACTGTATGACCGCCATCGATTCCAAGAAATGCTTGACTGCTCGGCAGGCACTAGACCGCTTCAGAGTGATAAAATCGAACCTGACAGTGTCTCAAAGACAGGCCGAGTTCGACACCTATTTGTGGAACAATGGTAAGAGATTTTGGGAATTAAGAAATTTGATTCTTATACACTGCTTCCAGGACGAGTTACACGACGGCGGCCTCTCGTCGATTATCCGGGCCTTCGCTGACTGTCCGGTTGACTGATGAGCTGACGACACGCAATTTCACCTATTGCACCAACAGCAGATACTTTGCGAGCTCACCAGTCAAGGCCCCAGGCAAGCTATGTCCGTTACGCAATCGGAATAATTTACCGCGTTCATCGAATAAGAAGCAGGTGCCTAATAGGTGCACAATAATTCTCGATCACCGCATAGCGGTCTGATTTCGAGTTTGACGCCGATGCAAACAAAATCCTTATATGGAATTTTCGCGCCCCAGTCGTCCGCTGGCCGCAACAGCAGGGCATGCACTAGATATACTGTTCAAGAACAAACCGTGACACCCTTCGAGATATGAGTTCGATGACCATCAGTGGTCCGACGGAAATACATTTAAGACTAAGAAACGTACGGGTAGGAATACAAGGTAATCACAAAGACTCCACCCATTCGTTCTGTCGTTGTATGGCTAATCCTTAAGCGAAATCCAGGAAAGGCTCCTCCACGGCTTGAACGTTGCCGCTCCCATCGTCGAGCCGAACCATATATCTAAACCCTTTATACTGCGGTAATTTCAGGAAAGACGATCAAAGCACTGTCGAGGGAATTTACTACTCACGGTCGCTCTAGAGGTCTGACTCGGAGTTGCCCATTGAGATGCAGCCACGGTCCCAGTAGTTCCCGCAGCGGCGAACTGGATACCAGTAAAGGACCTCCAGTTCTTGTTGAACTTGACTTTCGCCCCGTTTGAGAACTGAAAGTCAGAATCGAAGGTGTGAATCGTTAATGCTATGGACCTGGTTACGCCCAGTGTCAGGAAAATTCTAACCTTGGGAGCATTGTCTATAACTTGAGATGGGAGGCGAAATATTGGGCAGCTAAGTTCGGGGGTGATTTCCGGGGGAAATGTGCCAACAACGGTCCCTCTGGATCTATTGGCTTATATACCCGTCTACAATCTCTGGCTCAGTGGCCCACGTACTCCCGAGACATAAATGGTCTGAGCGAACGCAGAGTCGATGGGCCACACGTTTGCCTCTGTTGTACCGACAAACAAAGGCGGACTTTTTAAGGCTTTTAAACGATCTACTGCAGACCACCGTGATTAACTACTCATTGGAGGCGCATCGATGTCCAGAAAGGTGGCATCTCCTCTCTCTATTGCCTTCACCACTTTTCTTCTGCTGTACAAACTGCGTCAGCACGCGCCATCTCTGTGGTTCGACTCAAATTCAGAGCGTCTCTACTACTGCATTCGTAAATTGCTCTGGAAACACCCTATATATCGCTCCCTCGCAGATTGGCAGGACCAAAACTGCTGGGATGTTGAACCGCGCATGACGGTGTGGATGTTTTTCGCCCCATACTTCAAGTCTCGTGGATACAGTCTCTACCGAAGTCGGCCTGGCAAATCTCCTGGCGCTGTTTATCCCGAAGCAGTTTCAGGGGAGCGTCCTGACGAGTCGTACCCTTATGCGCGACGGTTATACAAAGACGACGACGGGGCAGTCTTCTATCCTGCTGTGCGCTTCTTCTTTCACCTTCCTCGTGCGTCGTTGTAAAACTCTGTTCATTCAATTCAGGCTCCAGCCACAGTGTGGCCTGCGAGGGACCGTGTGGGCCACGATGTCATCATAAAGTGAGTCCTCGTCGACTAGATTCACCAAAAAACTGACGCGACGTGCGATAGGGTGGTTTCGGATAGCAGGAGTTCTGTAGAACTGGACGTTCTGCAACGTCTGAACTCGGATAAGCTGAGAGCTGACCCGCGCAATCATACAATCCCCTTGTTGGATGTGATCAAGTTTGACAAATGGACGTTCATCGTCATGCCAAGGCATGCATCAACTTCCACTTTCCTCGCACGGTGATTTCATCGATCGGCAGGTGGGACTGTGCATTCGGTCCTGATTTCTCTACCATATCGGAGCTCCTGCATTTTGCGCTTGTATTTCTAGAGGTGCGAATTTCGTTTACTTGGTCCTCATCGTCTACTTCTACTAAGCTGGCGAAGGCGTTCGATTTCCTCCACGAGAATCGCGTCGCTCATTGTGACTTTCTGGAGCAAAATAGCGGCATGAACATAGTGGATGACTACCGAGTCCCCCACGCGCGTGGAGTCCGAAAGCCTTCAGAGGCACAGTACGCTCTCTTCGACTTTGGGTATTCGGCCATATTTCCATACGACACGGATATTTCAAAAGTGAAGCAGGATCGACATCTTGGTTTTATCTTCCGTGGTCTCGACGCCGGGAACGGGCCCTGGAATCCCTTCGAATTCGACGTTCTTTGTGCTGGGTGTGTACTCCAACGTTGGGTCAGAGTGAGTCTTCGACTGCGTGACATTAATATTCTCGCAATTTATGAGTTTTAGCACATTGAGGTCATTGTACCTGAGCTTGGGCCCTTCTTCGACTCGATTAACGACCCAGATCCCACCACCAGGTTGACAGCTCACCAAGCAGTTGCAGCTTTCCGACGAATCTATTCTAATCTCACGCCTTCTCAAATGCAACGCAAATTAACAACTCTGTGGTGGGAGAATGGTGGGTTCCTTACCTCGAGTTTATTATCCCTGCTCACCCGCCGATTTTTTTCTAAACAAGGGGAAGTTATCACGACGAATAAAATCAGAGGAGAGCGGAATGATTGAGACCGACGTATGATTCTTGATGTCCTTAATGTAAATTAAAGGCAGCTCAAGTCGTGTTTATTTCCGTCGATGCTTTTGAGTTCGAGAAGCATTCACTTGTCTGTGTTGAGAACTGGCCCCTTAGACTGCTGGTACACCGAATTCTTGAGGATACAGAGAGACCCTTTCCATTATTGGTCGAGGGCCACTATCAAGCGCCCGTCAAGCCAGAGGAGCTGATATAACGAGAAGAGCCAGCAAAAGGCACTAAATAGTAGCTATTTCATAAAGGGCACTTGCCATATAATTGCTAATAGAAGTACAAAGCATGAGTGTAGCCAAGGGATGTAACAGAAACCAATGCGAGATGATTGAGGGAGATATAGAGATGCGAGGTAGACGACAGAGGAGAATTTGATTGCGTGAAGCCATGAGTAAATGCAATGCAGCGGAAACAAGAAAAGGAGAAAGGGATAAAAAGACGAACGAAGAAAAACCAGTGGCATGCGTAGAAATACAGGGTGGAACAAAAAGACGCCGAAAAAGGCGCGTTTGTGCACAGTCGTTCGTAGTATATTTTGTCGTCGCTCCTCTGGATCTCGAAGCAGATTGAGAGATCAAGAAGCGAATAAAAGAGATTGAAGAAAAGAAAAATGCCCACCACCATACCCTCCACGAACCACTCCCTGTTATCCTACATTGTGCCCTGGTTTCTTCTTCCTTTCTTCCTTCGCCCGTCCGTCCAGTTGTCATCTGACTTCTACCACCAACCTCACCACCTCATCGACTTGCTCCTCCATATCATGCCCAACCTTCCGCACTAACCCGTCACACTCCTAAACGCTGCAGTGCTTAAGCCCACTTCTTGAGATCCTCGGCAGACGGGCCGGCGGGCTCGTCAGACGCAGCGAGGTTGCACTGGTGGAAGGCGCGGACCTGGTCGGGTTTAAAGGCGCCAACGACGGTATGGAGAACACCGCGGTTGTGGAAAATGACGAGGTCGTCCTCCTTCCAGTCATGCGGATAGATGAGCTACTCGGGGAGGGTCAGCGAAGGGGATGGACCAGGGTATGATGAACTGACCGAGGGAGCGATGGCGGGACGCTGCATCTTGTAGAGCAAGCCCCGGACTTCCTTGAGATCCTTAATGCGACCGCCGTCGGGGTAGAGCGCTCCTTCGCGGTTGGCACCTTCGGGGAGAGGGCCGACGATGAGTTCCTGGACGCCGCAAGGATGAACTTGGAAGTGCAAGTCGCCAGTAACGGGGTTCTTCCACAACTGAAGGGTAGAAATAGGTCAGCATCTTAAAGAGGGACGAGCCAGAAAGCTCGCAACGCACGATAGGCAAGATCTTCAGCTTGGATTCCTCCCAAGCCGGGAGCTCTTCGAGGGGGAGCTCAAGACCTTCGGTTTCAATGCCAAGGCCAGTAGGCATCGCGTGGGCAGGGGCCATCCAGACGTACGGGTGAGGAGCATACTTCACCTTGGAGCGAACTGCGAAGCTTTTGAGCTCGGGAGGCAAGATATCGAACATGACCTTGCCGGAAACGAAGGCAGTCGTGCCAAGGGGAACCTCAAGCTCGTCGCCAGTGCCATCGTCGTACCTGCAGATCTGCTTCTCGCCTTGTGGAACGCTAATACCATAGAGCGTAGTCACCTTGGGCGGGTTGAGGTCGTAGAGTGCGGCGTCGATGTGCCACCTGTAGAAGCGAGTAACGCCCTTGTCCTCGTCCTCAGGTGAGACGCGGGTCTTGTGGAAGGTCGTGTGGCTGGGGTGCTTCAGCTTGGCCTCTGCCAGACCTTCATGGTTGTAGACCACGCCATTCCCAATCAGCTGAACCTGGGGCACGGAAGGGATCGTCTTGAGGTCGGGATGAAGAATTGACTTCTTGGTCGCTCCGGTCTTGTTGTTGCCGTGGCCGTAGCTCTCGGACTGTGGGTCGAAGGCCTGGAGATTAGACTTGACGTCAGGAGAATGTTGGCACGCGGTGCATGATAACGATAACAGACCTTGGTCAGTGCGTACTGTTGGGCAGGCGAGAGCTTGGTGTTACGAAAAAGGAGGGCGCCATGCTGTCGACGTCTGTAAGGACACAAGGGCTGTGCTGGAGCGTGAACGGTGGGTACATACTTTGTAGAGAGCCTCCTCAATCTCCTTGAACTGCTCTGGGGTGAATTCAGCGACATTGATACCCTTGACTTCACGTCCGAAATCGGCGAGCTTTGCAGCGTCGGTTGAAGAGGGAACTGGGAAAGGTGCAAGTTCGATTGCCATGATTGTGATGGCTGTGGAAAGGAGAGGCAAGGTGCCAAGTTCCGAAGTTTCGTGAGGGAGCCTATTTATACGACATGCTGACCAAATCGGGCACTGCTAAATGGAACAAGCACAAGCACATGTCCCTGCCAGTAAAGAAAACACTTGAGCAGCGTGCATGTCATGGATTATCTCTACTCATCTGGCACTCAGACTATGTCGTCCGCATCCGTATCGATGTGATAACTGAAAATTAGAAACCTGGTTGCCCAGAGACAGCACGGAGAGGCCAAGATATTCCTCTCCACGATTTGAATTTCGACATGATAAGCATGTCGACCTAGGGTGTGGCCCTTGGAGCCTTATCGACTGAGTGGAATGCATGCTGTGAAGCCGAGATCGATCTGTGATCAGAATTTACGTTCGTTGAAGTAAAGAGTTGACTGAAATGAGAACAGTCGCCGTCTCGATGCTCTGCGACGAACAGTAACTCTACTCCGGACGACATCGACGCCGGACAGGTTTTTTGAATCGTTTCGTTTTTGCATGGGCATAAGGCAGTATAGCGAGTGTCATACATACAACTGCATGCGGAGTGGAAAGAAAAAACAAACTAGAAGGACCAACGGCATCTCCCCATCTAGATTGTTGTTTCATAGGGTACGGGCACCATCGTTTGAGGAGCATTGTCTGTACTCGAGACGGTGCGGGCCTCACGAGGGAGGGCAGGCACGCGGCGAAGGTTGATGCGCTCTGTATTGCACCAAATGAGATCTTTGCTCGGTGTGCGACAAATATAGGCACTCACCGCCCTTCGCCTTCGCGATAGCATGGGCATCGTGGTTCGCTTGCACTCGGTCTAGGAACTCTTGACGGCACTTGGAGTGGCGCACATGTTCAACACGCAGGTTGACCCGCTTCTCGATGTAACGGTTTCCGACAACCTTGTGAACGATAACGCCAACGGACGAGGGGGTGACGTTGTAGACGATGCCAGTTCGTCTGCAAGTAAATGTCGCTCAATAACCAAACCTCGGACGGTAGGACCAGACGGTACGCACCCATGGTAGTACTTGTGGGGCATACCCTTTTGTTGCGCGGCATTGGCCTTGATGTCGACGATGTCTCCTACGTGGTAGTTGATGAGGAAAGTGGAGAGCTTGACGGGGCCGTGCTCTGCATAATCGAATTCGTCAATCCCAACGGTCCTCCACCGATCCAATAGGTCAAAAAACCCGCACCCTTGAAGCCCCGCTTGAACATGTGGCGCGTGCGCGCGCGGTAACCGAAGGAGTGAGGCATCTTGAGGTCTGTGTTGAGTGTGTAGTCAGCATCTCCTCGAAGTTGTGATGGACGGCGGCGAGGGGTACGTACATCGGTCGTTGTCGTTATCCTATCCGATGTCGAGGAGGCCTGCAATTTGGTGTCCTCGGCAACTCCCGAGTGGCTGCTGGTGTCCTGTACAGTTGTGGCTAAGAGCCGAAAGCCTAATCTGTTTGGCTCGCTTTGGTCCATCCCATTTCGCACTGACGGCACTTTCGAGGTCGCCCTTCCACCAACTCAAGACCCCATCGTCGTCGTCGCCGCCGTCGACCTCCTGAAGAAAAAATGCCAAGGTAACGTTGCTCGCGCTGTTGATGTCTCCGCCAGCTTTAACGAGTACGAGACCAGGGCCCCGAGGAATCATAGCAAGACGTGAGTTTCGTTGATCACAGCTTTCCTTCGTCAAGATCCACCGCGAGTGGAGGGTGTAGCAATTGTGCTGACAAGCCAATTCTCCCCATGTTACTCTTGTAACAATCTACAGTTACAAAGTCCCTCGTCGCCCATTCGAGTCCGCTCGTCTCGATGCCGAGCTGAAGGTATGGCTCAATCCAAAATTTGGAACCCCCCATTTTCCTGATGCAGATACCCCTCATCTTCTTCTTACATCCGCGTCAAATAGCTCGCCGGCGAATACGGTCTCCGCAACAAGCGTGAGATCTGGCGTATCGCCCTCACCCTCTCAAAAATCCGTCGTGCCGCTCGTGAGCTGCTCAAGCTTGATGACAAGGACCCCAAGCGCCTTTTCGAAGGTAACGCCCTTATCCGGCGTCTTGTGCGTATCGGCGTGCTCGACGAGAGCCGCATGCGTCTCGATTACGTGCTGGCTCTGAAGATTGAGGATTTCTTGGAGCGAAGGCTGCAAACCCAGGTGTTCAAAAGCGGTCTCGCTAAGAGCATCCATCATGCGCGTGTGTTGATCAGACAAAGGCACATTCGGTGCGTCTCGTGCATCCCATTCGTCACTTATACTAATACCATTTGGATGCTCAGTGTTGGCAAGCAAATTGTCAACGTTCCTTCCTTCGTCGTCCGTCTCGACTCTCAAAAGCACATTGACTTCGCCCTCACTTCGCCCTACGGTGGAGGTCGCCCAGGTCGCGTCAAGCGCAAGCGTGCCGCTGCCGCTGCCAAGAAGGAGGAGGGTGGCGATGACGATGAGGAGGAGTAAACTAA
>JANKHO010000763.1:0-16007 GCA_027627235.1 Agrocybe chaxingu | reverse complement strand
CTTCAGATGCATCTTCGGCAGGTGGAGGCGCAGGTTCGGAACGTGAACGAGAATCGAGTTGGCGCAGGAGAGCAGGAGCCGCCGCCGATGTATGTGGTAGCTTTGGACGGGGAAGGACGGTCGGAGACTCCGAGAAGGCGAGAGAAAATGTAAACGACGCTAACAGCACTAACTACGAGCAAGTTTACTCGATTCTTAATCTGTGATACATTATCATTCCTCTAGCATACCGCCATTCCTTTATTTCTTGTGTTATGTAGCATTCACAACGCAATACCATTAAAATGATCATATTTTCTCCCATGTACCTGCTCCTAATATTGCTTACTATACGAGGAAGCCCGATTTCTCTCGATCGATCGTAACGCCGCAATGCCCAATCTTAGCTGGCTCGGCTGCCGTCCGAAACCAGGCATTCACTGATCCAAGGATCACGACATAGCATTTTGTCAGAGACCCTACGGCATCCTCATTAGTATAGTCACCAGCGTCAAACCAGGCTCTTCGTTCCATAAACACGGGGACTTCAGAAGGTAAGTCGTCAAAGAGAGTAAGGTCCGTCGCAGAAAAGCGACGAATAGTATAATCCTTTCTGGCAACAGATACGATCGGAGTTAATTGAACGGCACAAAACATGTGGCATTCCGTGTAGCCAAAGTGTGGTTAGCGTGTCGTGAAGAAGACGGCATGCCATTCCAGCGCTTGTATCATGATTCATCCCGAAGTACGTCTCGTAGTCCTCCGACGTCATCAAATCATGGTCCTCATCCGTCGCCTGCAAATATGGCTCGGGAAACCAGCGACCATGGAGGATGTACGCGTCAGAAATTATCCCATAGCGGGCCCTCGGCGCACGAAATGCACAAGACTTACCCATGACCATAGGATCATCCTCAGGCACCCCAACTTCCATCGACGCGTCTTGACGTCCTTCGCAGCCCTCTCCGCTCAGCTAACCATTCTTCGTCACAACCACTCCCGAATGTCTATCTCCGCGCACAGCCTGTCCGTCGACACTGGAGTTACCGTTCGGGAATCCATTGAGCTCGTTCTTGGCCACCTTTAATTTACTGTCACCACCGACATCCTCCAGCGATCTTGACCAAACGAGTCCAGATAGTCGATTTCGGAGTTCCTGTGATCCTGTTCCTCGTCGTCATCTTGGGCGGCGACTGCCAGCGAGCATGAGAAAGAGGAGGCAACGCCGGTGGCTGATTGAGGAGGTTGGACAGAGGCAGCTATTGAGGAGGGTGCGAGAGGAATAGTACTGGTCATAGCCTAAGAGGAGCGTTATCATGACGAAAGAGAAATGAGGGAATAATACGCACTCTCGGACTCCACATTGATCGCAACGTCCACAGGCACAGCACTCATCAAGCTGCTCGTGGTCTGAAAAGTCCTCGATGAAGACCCGCTCATAACGTTGGGGATCGCCAATCGCCATCTGGTCCCCTGCCCACATAGCGGTCGCCTCCCTTGCATTCGCATTCACACCCAATGTTGTCAGGCCGTCCGTGATCGTACTCTTGAGATGCCGCGCCGGTAGCGCATTTTGGTGCTGCCTGACCTGCGCTCTTTTCGTCGTGTGTGTTCATCCTTGTCGATCGTCATCATCACACCGACCGCCTCGTCTTCCTTCCTCATGCCGTTCGCCCCAACAACCTTTGATCCAGCTGAGCTTTCCGTCGCCTTGCTCTCGATGTCGTTCGTGAGGTTCTGTATCCGCGCAGCCACGTCGAGCCTGTTCTGGCGGCAGTTATTTGATGAGGTAGCTCTTGGACACGATATAGAGCACGTACGCAGGAAAGGCCATCCCTTCGCTCCTCTTGAGCCCCTCCTGGAGGGACCTGATCTGGTCGCTAAATCTCTTCATCTTGTCCACGCTCTACAGCTTGTCCTCAGCGTCCGCATTGACCACCACCTCCGCATGACAAATCCTGGTCCAGAAGCTGGCCCACGTCAAGGGTTGTATACGGCAGCATGCGCTGAGGGCAAATGTAGCGGCTGTTGTCGAAGGCATAAAAAAGCAGGTCATAAAGAATAGTTCTTGATAGAATTGATGTTCGAACATACATTGGTAAGGGTCGAGCCGTTGAAAATGTGTCTCATTATCGCGAGCGAACCGCGACGTTGCAGCATAATCAACGTAGCAGTACAAGTAGCACTGCCGGCAGACGCTCCGTTGAGCTCCCCTCCGCTCGTTTTGATGGTATCTGTCGTGTAACGAGTCAGTGGGATTAGGAACGAGGTAGGTTAGGCGATACGCACATCTTCACGAGTCAGTCGTTCGACAGCGTTGCTGGGAGTTTTGCTAGGAGTTTGTTGAGCTCCTGCAGCTAGAGCCCCATCCGACCGGCCAAATCACCGTCCTGGAGGCTAAAGTGGTGTCACAACGTGAGATGAGACGTCAATCAGGGAAACAAGCCATCGAGTCGTTGAGTAGTTTCTGGTCAAAATGCTATGACGGAGACTCGGAAACCGAAGGTTGGGTGGAGGAGGAAGACGCGAACTAGAGAGACGCTGGTGCTCTTCTGCCTCAAAGCGTAGGGAATTTGCCGAGCAACAACAATTCCTCGAAGTTGGTCATCTTTATTTGGCCACATCTTGATGTCCAAATAGCCCCTATTTTCAGAACTCGTCCACAGGGATGTTACAAGCGACAGGTGCCCTTAGGAAAATGTCAGAGATAGTATATGCTCCCATATCCAATAACAATCCCTGAAAACATTTTTCGGTAGTGTGCATGTATGAGGCGGCTACGCCACAATTACCAAATTCTGAACCGACCGAAGATCGACGACCGAGGCCCGATCACATCCCAGTTTGGAAAATACCTCAATCGTCCGCGTGAGGCTTCTCTTTCTCCAGATCTGAGAAGCCGTTTGGTAATCGAGATCCTTCCAATTCCTCAATCTAGTTAATTTTAGGCGGGGCGTACCCTGAACCGACGAACCAGGTCGACTTAAAAAGCATAAAATGTCATTGTTCTCGAGTCAGAAGATACGTGGTTTGACACTCAGATCTCTGATTCGAAGGCGGATCTACCCGTTAGATCTGGGAACTCCTTCTCTCGCGAGACACAGCCGGAAGCTCGAGAGTTCCAATCTTAATCCGCCGATTGCTACGCGAAGTATAACTAGATTTAGATTCCATTGAGGGAGAGGCATTTGGCGTATATTAAAACAGCGCTCGGGACCTCTAATGTTCTATATTCATGCTCATTTTGTGGCCTTTGAAGGGGAAGAAAGGGAACGCAGAGAGGGCTGGCTCTGACATGGTTGTGAGGAAAATGTGGCGGACCGTAGTGGAGTGACGCATGGGGAGAAAAGGCCCGTCGTCCTGGGCGATCTGGTTTATGAGAGATTGTTGACTAGACCTTGCGAGGATGTGTGAGGTACAAACTGGCTGAAGGTACGAACCTTGCAGGGTACTTTGACATCGGCGGAACCTTCCGAAGATAAGATAAGATTTGTCACGCGAACACCCATCCTTTCAATGACCGTCACGATGTTTCTCTCGTCTCTCACACCTCCTCCTATCGTAGCCGCCCCTCTTTTGACGCCTCTCGTTCGTTTCTAATTCGACTTCGATATTTTCCTCCAAAATCACGAGCAAAATCATAGGCGATACCGACCTGGATATGTTTGCCTTCTTCTGCAAGCCGCCCCAGGCAAGACGTCTAGCTTACTGAAGGGTCTGAGGCGGCGGAGGTGGCTGAAGCGAAGCGGGACAGCGACGTGACGAGCAGCACAATACGAAGAAACTCACTCTGATGAAGGAGAAGTATGCGATGCAGATGTCGCGGATGGGCAGCCGGAAAGTGGTGCGTATCAATGTTCATTCGCTCGTGTCCTTTTAGCTCGATGGGTTTTGGCTGAAATGTTTCAAACGTCCAGGCAAATCTACGATGTTGATGCTGAAGAGTCAGCATTGCGTGTCAGCATTGCGTGTCAGCAAGCGCGTCTCTTGTTCCACGCCTTCGCGATTCGCGACTTATTCATCTTTCATGTAGCATAGACTGCGATATGGCTGCTTGGGACGCCGAATGAACCCCCAGCAGTCCGCCGCTCAACATCATCCCGTACCGGTACATCATCACCATGGTCGACCACTCGAGGTCTTCCAAGCTGCGATGGACCGTGATCCATTCGAGTCTAGCACGTCTACGACTCCCTCCTTTCTGAATTCCCTCCCCTCTTCCGCACCGGGGCGTACCGACTCACCCGCCAAAAGTGCTCAGGCTCCACGCCCGCTCTCGCCGTTCCTGAGAGACTTGGATCAGCTTCCGAAGTCGAAGCTCTCTCTGGGTCGTTCTTTGGCGTGACGAGAGGGTCCTAAAACAGCGGCTCAGGCGGGTAGGCTGTACAGCAAGCGACCGTGCTGTGGCCGGACACAGCGCGCTAGGCCCGCTCAGCCTCGAGCCCAAGTAGGAGGGGTTTCCGAAGGAGCTGGGGGGGGGGGGGCAGGACGTGCACTAGGTGCATGACGCTTGGAGAAATTTTCCGTCACGATGGGCTGAGTGGTATATTTGAGTTCACGAGAGGATGGAGGAGATGATGGGTCCAAGGAGATGTGACGAATGTGATCGCGGGCTGCAGGGAGGCTACGGAGGCTCTGCGGTCGGACGAGGCAGTGACGACGATTTTGAGGAAGAGGAGGATGAGGATGGGACACTCTGTGGGCTTGTACGTTCCTTGTCTTTCTTTTCTTTCGTTCGCGTTTCTTCTTGCCGACATGGATTCCAGCTTCCTCGACGACCTGGATCGGATAGCCCAATAAATTTGCAAGCTCTCGCACGATGACATTGTTCGTACCCGCCAGCAAGCCTTCGACATACATAAGGGCCGTAACATTGCGAGAGTTACGGGCAGTGCTGGTACGCCGCAGTTCCTGTCGATGTAGCAGGATAATGAACGATGGTGCGGTTCACCTTTTTCGTTGCCACATTTACTTTTTTGACGAGTTTTAGATGTTTGCAGCCCAGGGTGTAGTTGCCGTACTTTACTTTGACAGCACCCACAGTGTCATCTTCTGTACGCCGCTGTCGTTGCGCTTACTCTTGCCCCGCTAATTATAATGATTTTCCTTTGTAAATTGTGCAGTGGACTCATAAGTTCACTCGCGTCTTGCACCCCCGTCTTTGCTCGCCAAAGCTCCCATCCGTGTAAAGGCTCTCACGAAACATTCCAGGATCAACCACCTCAAAGACTCCTTCCTCCTCTGGCGAGCTGGCTATGGTTTAAAGCCACGGCAAAAACAGTGACGATCAGTAGTCGAATAGCGGCATGACGAGGAACTGTGGTACCTATACTGCCACGAATAAATACGTGTTTCCCATCGGGCTCGCGTTCGATCATCAGGTGGTTATGTTGCTCCTTATCTCCAATTTCCTGCGGCGACGACCTCTACGAGCCAATTTCTTCTCCCATTCCAGTCGAGTCTTTCTTCAAGGCATCAAAACACGGGTTTGAGTCCCTCCGTCCACCGAGCAACGCCTCCAGATCCTGGTTGAAGAACAACCCCACACGTTTCCAAGGAAAACCTCTCGAGCGGTTGCTCCTACCATTGTCGGTCTTGAACCGCGTTCGTACAGGCGAATTCATAGTTTACTTGTCTTTCTATCTCGTCTTTGCGCTCTATCATAGGAGGTGCCCGTCTCAGAGTCAACACTGTTGGGTTCCAAGAAGACGAGCCACCCCCGTGTGTAGCTTAGTCGCATTCCTGCTGAACCTCTGACCGCGAATGACGAATGTTTGGTAGTTTTTGACTAGCCGTCTCGCCTTTACTGCCAGTCCTAGACGAACCGGGTGTGAAATGATTTTTGCATCTAGGCCATTTATTTCCCAATTCAAAGTAAAAAGACAAGTTCTTATATGGGTGACCAAACTAGGTTCAGGATCGAGCTGTACTTGGAGCGCAGCGGAGACTGGAATCCACGAGTCAGAGGAAAGAGTTCCGAAGGCTTCATTAACCTTCTACAGCAGAATAACAGATGTCTGCATCTAGACGAAGTCCGTGGTCAAATCGATAAGGCTCTGTGAAATAGAACCCCACTAGAAATGGGGGAATATGGCCGACGGAAGACAGCAACGAGTCACAGCACTGAGCACGAGGACTCATAAGCCTCCGGTGCCTGCATCCCGAAGTCATCGATCTTGGCACTGCAATTCCGGGGCACGGCCAGGGACACCATTGTTCAAATTCACTTGTATGCAAATCATCAATACATTTGTGATGTAGAATAGAGAAATCCAGATACAAACGGGGCAAAGCCAGAGGGCCACGCTGCTGCGGATGAGCCACAATCCAGCACGAGGGCGTCTGGCCAATCAAACCACAAGTTTTGCTGGGCCGGCTCTCATTCGCCCTGGCGTAACTAGGTTTCCTTTGTCACTTATCCCTAGAAACCGTGGCTCTCCAAATCGAAGCTCCAGCCCGTCTTGCGGGACCGAACGCCGGATTGGCACACGGCCAGCGCTATTGAGTAGGTACGCCGGTGTAGCGGACGCGCGCGCGCCCCCTGTCTTAAAGTTACTACAGCTCTAGAAAAAAGAAAAGAAAAATCAGGGATTTTCTCGCAGAGGTAGATTGGGCGTCTAGGTATTTAGGGCATGGACCCATAGATCCAAATGACGGCTCACACAAGAGCGTGACTGGGGGTGTCCAGACTGCATCAGGCCTTTGCAAAGGCTCACTGCACAGAATTGTGACAACCTTATTGGGCCCATGAAATGGAAAGTCCAATGGCCATCAGCCATTCTGGGGATGATTTCGCGCCCGAAAGAAATCTCGAACTTCGAAGCGGGATCTGTGTTCACATGGTTCGCCTAATGCGTGACTTGAACAATAGGCGCTCGACCCTGNCGAATNCCCGCTTCTCNGGATCTGTCCAGTTGCGGGAAATAGCCTTTTTGAGAAAGTGTTGGCACACAGAGCTGGGCGTAGGGAGATTGCGCTTTGCTATAAAGCAGCGGTGGAATCCGTGGACGTCCCCAATCTTGGCCCCTTGCCACTCGCTCGCCGCTCTCATCCATCCTCGCCTCTGGCCCGCGCCTTTCCTCGTTTTACGCATCATGACAGAACACGAGATCACCACAGCGGCATTCGACCGTATGTTCGAGGGAGAGAAACTATTCTACGACACTTCCGATCTCTCTTCACTTATAAATGGCGCATATGATGGCTTCCTGGNTGNNGAGCTTGTGGTAGGGAATGGTACACAGTAAGACATCAACTTCGCCCCACCTGTCCTCTCCTTCTCATTTTTGCTATTTTATTAGAGCATGCTATGACTACGGGCAAGCAGATAATTTCGACATCTTCTGTGGGGAGATTCAACCAACCGTGACCGCGCCGACGCCCACTTCCTCGACCTCCTCCGTGCCTTCCTTCAACCCTCAACATGGCTCATACGACCGCGAAAACACAATGACACCCTGTGCCACTGAAGACGGGGCACACGATAGCACCTCCTTTGCTTGCGGATCGTCGCCAGCGCATCCCTTCACGGCGCCTCCTCCTCCGGCGATGGACTATGCCCCAGTCATGACGCAGGCNCCGATGGCTATTCCACCTGGCATCTCCGACGACGTCCACTTCAACCCAGAGCGTAGTCCGNCTCACGATGCCACCCCATCGACTACACATCCCACTGCATCCTTCCCGACTTCCGAGTNCACTTTTTCTGTCCCTCAANCNCCCTACNACTTTGGTGTCATATGGCCANCCNGCAGCTATNTGGACAGANTNCCGCANGNNTATAACCCCGGCTTCGNGTTNGATGCGCCGAGCGGTGTATTTCCTCCAGCAAGCCCANATTTCCNGTACTCTTCNTTNGCCCAANNGGCACCCNNTCAATGCGGCGCTCTNCACCCCGTTCAACCAACGGCAAGCGGNTCNAANCNACANNCAAGGTTAATGTCAGCCCGACCAAGACCCGACGACGACAGCGCAGCGGCGATGCAACAGCAGCCGCCCACGAAGCGAAGAAGGGTACAATCGACGGCCAAAAGCACCTCGTCGTCGACTTCGTCAACCCTGACGTCGTCACCCACACCCTCTTTATCCTCCGCCTCGTCCTCTTCCTCGTCCTCGGGCTCCTCCTCCTCATCAACGCCATCCGTACAACCATCCACGAACTGGATTCAAGACCCAGATGGTCGTTTCCGGTGCCTTCTCTGCACTGCAGAACCGGTGTTCGCAGACACCGAGAAGGACATCGTGAGGCACCTCGACACCGCCGAGGCGCATCATCCCGGGAAGGTACGGTGCGGGGACACCATTTACCGGTGCCCTTGCGGCAAGGGGTTGCTGGGCAAGAGGCCGGACGCACAGAAGCGTCATGTTCGGGGGTACATTACCTCTGAGAGGAAACGGGCGATCAAGTTGGAGGATGGGCGGCGCCTGTATAATGTGAATGCGTACGAGGCGCGGCTGAAGAGTGAAAAGTTGCTCTGACCTCACGGACCTTTCGCTTGGACTTTTGTTCTTTGCTTTGCTGATACTTTTGCTATTTAATTTTATTTATCGAGTTGCTTTCTTGTTTTCGTGCCATCTCTATCTGGGTACCATTAGTGTAGTTTTAAAATTTTAGTTCCTCCTTACATATATTGAAAATCCCTTGAGGCATTTCTTGAAAGCAGCCGAGAATGGTCTGATTTGTGTGAGACAGAAACTCAAAGTACGGAACTAACTCACCATCTGGACCGAGCTGGCAACGCAACGCGAGGATTCACAGATGGGTACACGGCGCCCGCTTCCGTACATGGAGCAGCCGCACCAGGCAGCGACATGAGGTCTACTAAGCGAGCGTGTTGCTCGCGGACGAGTTCGCCTCACGTTTCATTTCGTTTCGTTTCGTCTGCGCCGCCGTTTAAGATGGCTGAGTTCCATTCTGCCATCGTGGCCATTCGGTCCAAGACTCGATAAGGACCCAATAGTTGGACGTGTTTTGGTCGGCGGTGAACGCGGGTGAAGGAGTGACGCTGGGCTGGATGGGCTGGCGTAAACACGGATCGAATCGACTTCAACATCAACAGGCTCGGTGTCGACGCACCGTCAACTTCGCTGATGCTCTGGGGAATATTCACGAATGGGTACACGCCACCCGCTTCCGTACGCAGGGAAGCTGCGCCAGAAAGAAGCGCGAGATTGTTCTTAGCAAGCGCGCTGCTGGCTGACGAGGTCGTTTCAGGGTTGGTTTTGCCTGCGGCGTCGTGTCTGAAGATGGTGCCATCGAATCCACTCGGTCCAAGACTCAACAAGGACCCAGTAGTTGGAAACGCTTTGGTTGGCGGTGAGGATGAAGGAGTGACGCCCAGCTATAGTTGACCTCAACAAGCTCAGTGTTGACGTCGTCGGCCTCGCCGACAGTCTAGGAAATAGGAATATCCTCAGGCGCGTTGTAATCCTTCGTATGGATAGGTTACTTATCACAGTGTAGTTGTCGATCAAAAAAGTGAGGTTAGATGATAAGATATCAGCGAATGAGAGCATGTCTCTAGCTCACTAGCATAACGGCCGACATTGATGAGGGCTACGTCGGATGTTGGAATAAACCCCGAAGATGGGACGATGGTATAGCACCTAAAATATATCAGCATCGTCCTTTGGTGGCGCGTGAGAGGTTCCTACCAGTCCACGAGAGCAATGGTGGTGGATTCACGGTCGACGTCATCGCTACGCGTGTAATATCGGTCTACAGCGCACCTAAAAATAAATGAGCAGGTTACCTGTCAATCGCTTCTTCGGAAGCAGTGTTCCATTCAGGAGCAGACACCTCAATCTCGAGGAATGGGATACAGCGCATCTACCTCCACAGACCTCGGGATACCAGAAAATGAACGCCGACAAACACGAGACTAGAGCTCGGAAACAAGAAGAGCTCCGCAACGTGGTTGAAACGAGTCGAGCGACCCAGGAGGACTCGGACAAAGTGAGGAAACACAGGCTCATTTAGATTAGCCACAGGGTATTGCCTACCGAATTCCTGCACTCCATCTGCATAGAGAAAGCCCAGATGCAGGAAAGTCTAAAGTCAACGACGCGCCGCGGCGTCTGGTTGCACATTTGGCTCGGAGACCGTTAACGGCGAAGGCGAGTGGGGTCCAGGGTGTGTGGTCGACTAGAAACATTGAGTCAACTTCGCTGCTGCAAAGGTGAGACTGAGACTGACGGCGAATCGTGAGCGAATATAGAGTACGTGCATTTAAGTGAAAAGACGAACTGTCCGTCTCGAAATCCACTCAGCCGCTGGCAAAGTTGTGTCGGTATCTCAGAACATACTGTATCCGACGGTGAAGGGCCCGCAATATATTGTCCAACCGTCGGTCTTCTTTTGATTTTCTACAGCTGTCGTTGACTGGGACGAGCGGTGTCTGTCCATGAATGTCTAGAGTCAATCTAAATTGTGTAGAAGGTGTGAATCGTCCATTTACCCACCGTGGGTTCATTAATTAGGAGGGTGGCGAGGGTACATGTAGCGACTATAACTGTGTAGAACCGGGAGTGAAGATGAAGGAAGAATGCGAGACAGCGGACAAAACGTACCGGTCGACGTAAGGGATTCAAGGCTCGACATCGTGTTTCGGCGAACCAGATGGACATTCATGCACATGCTTCGAACTGGGATAAGCGACGATGGCGGCTGGCGGATGCCTGTGCGCCATGTTCATTAAACGCTTTGACGTGTAATTGGTACTCGAAGCTGTACGAGCAGATAGAGTGCATGAAAATGCTTAGGCTTCATTATCCTTGCGCATATAGCCACTTATAGACAAGTTCAAATTCTGAAAAGATCTTCATCTGTCTATTGTCGACCTAAATAATTACTGGGACGAGGAAGGGATCAGAACGATGGAAAGACAGCCATGTATCGAGAAACATACCTTGTATAATCTCGTTCTTCTTGCTCTCGGCCGACTCCTCTTCCCTCCTTGATCTCTCAATCCGCTTCTGCCTCCATCCACAAGGTAAATCTGCCCTTCTCATATGCGCCATTCATGACTTCCTCCGCTCCCACTCCCCTTGCACCACAAACGGTGCTATCGCGTGGATGTTCCGGCGTTCTTCATGCATCTCGGGGGAACGGCGCGTGCGAGAGGAGAGCGAGGTAAGAGATACAGAAAGGTAGCGCATTCACTAGACGAATGCTTCTGTCTGCCTATCACCGACATCTTAAATAACATAACAGTAGAGGGAAGATGAACGCACGACCTTCGAACGCACCCCCTGCTTCACAGCCCACACCCACACCATGCCTCCGACCCCGATGAGGCCATGGAGATCGTGGATGCTTTGGCCGCCATCCATACTGCCGAGATGTTCAACTTCGAGAGGACGGTCGTCATTGCACTCAAGCAGAGAAGGGTGTGGTCGCGGTTGGATTCAGAGAAGATTAGGTACGGCGGACGCGAAGACCTATGAAGAGATTTTGGTCAAATTCCATCGATCTGGCGCAACTACAGCGTGTGGTCCCGGTGCGGTGTCGAAAAAGATGGAGGGACGAGGACATGGAAGCGGAGAACGAGCGGCACGGCGAGCTCAAGCTTGTGCTTGTTTGGCATGTCCTTCTCGGATTCTTCGGGGGCAACAGGTTAGCCGGAG
Source organism: Agrocybe chaxingu (assembly GCA_027627235.1). Taxonomy (NCBI): domain Eukaryota; kingdom Fungi; phylum Basidiomycota; class Agaricomycetes; order Agaricales; family Agrocybaceae; genus Agrocybe; species Agrocybe chaxingu. Next base: position 4,403 of record JANKHO010000763.1, on the reverse strand, counting down.
TTTCCCGAAATCCCGTTTCCCTTTGCGTCTCTCTCTCGCTCTTCCCTCCATGTCCTTGGTGCCCCCTTCTTCTATCGGTATCTACTCTCTATTACTCGTCCCCTTCATGCTTTGCGCTACCTCTGGACGAAATCCTTCCCCCCGTCGTCGTCCGTACCCGTCTCATTCGGCATACCTTACAAAACACTACTCGTCAACGGTAATTCAAGGAGGGTAGCAGCAGCGTGGGGCTCCGAGTTCCAACCCTCCTGTGAGCTGCTCGTCGTCGAATCGAATTCGCGTTGTCGCCTCCTGGAGCTTTACTGGATATCTCAAATCTCGGGACCCCAAGATGCCCTGTTCCGTTCTTCCCGTTGCTGCAGGCCGATAGGGCGGTCGCTGCCAACGCGTACGTTCTCCTCCCTCTATTCCTACGTATTCCACGTCCTCGCGGCGCTTTGGGGCCCCCATCCTGTCTCGATTCCAGTATCTGAGTCTAGAACACACCGTTATCTTCGTGGATAAGCGACGCGGGGCGAAGTCAGCAGGGAGGGTTTCTTTTCCAGCTTTCCAACAGCATTGAAGCCATTTCCTTTGTGTGTGGCTGGTGGTTGGCATGAACTGTTGGATGCGGCTGTCGAGGAATATACCTCCCTGCCGTCTCGACCTCTCATCTCCCGCGTCCACCCTCAGGCAACCCCCCCATCGCCCTCCTGCACCCTTGCTTACCCACTGCACCCTTCTCGTACGAAATCCCAGCCCACAATCGTGCACGCGGCTCCAGTTCGACTGCAGGCCGCTCTATTTGGACCAGTTCTCGCCGCACAGTGAGCAGAGGTGTAATTTACACCTCGAATCCTTCACGACGGCGATTTCTACTCCCTGTGTTCAATGAGCGTCTGCATGCGTCCGATTCCTGTGCCGCCTGTACATATACTTATCCCCCTCTCCCTCCCGTAACACGCAAGATTGAATATCTTGGAGGAACATTTTGATCGCGTATCCGGCTTGGACAACGAGTGCTTTGAGCAGCCAGCATCCCCCAACGACGCATATATTCACCATCGAAAGGTTTCTTTTGCCCTCTTCTACAATCATTTCCTCCTTCGCGGGTGCTTCAAAACGGCGCGATCTGTGCCATCTCTAGCGGCCTTTGAAAAGAACCCTGGAGAAATTCGTCGTCGTCGTTGCGAGCCTGTGACATCCTCAGATCTCGAAGAGCTAATTTAGCACTCAGGCCCTTTCTCAAATCTTGATTGATGCGGGAGTCATTCTATGTCCTCATCTTCTCCTAGTCGACGATGCATAGGGTATATTTACCTTTGGAATAATCAGTCCCCTGACATCGTCGGCCAGCGTCGCATTTTCTACTCCATCACTCATGTTTCCTGTCGTATTTGCACATCTACCTGGTTTCTCGAGGATCTCGTGCTCGCACCGAATTCTCGTCGTCTGGTCTGCATCTTACGTTGACGGCGCTAGAAAAGCTAGAGGCGTAGATCAGCTCTATTCGATTCACATTTGGCGCTCCTTGCACGCTTCCGGGGGGTCAACTAGGATCAAACCTCAGACGATCTGGTGTTATGTGTACCCGTCTGAAGGGCCTCATTCCTCGACCTCGTGCTTCATACCTCGCCCGACTAAATGTAAATACAAAACGAGGCGGACGTACACCTCGAATTTCCTTTTCTCTCGCTCGCCACGAGACGTCGAGGCGCTATTGCTACTTTCTCGACGCTCGTCATGATGTCGCCCAGACAAAGTCCCCAACTAGCAAATGTGTCCCGGCAGACCTCGCGTTTGAAATAAAAGGACTTAGGGTGTAGCCATCTCCATCGAAGCATGCGTCGTGGACCCCAGCTCATATCTCTGTGTCTCTTTTTTTGATAGAAGCTCAACAACGCACTTGCCACCGTCAGGCTTCAGCGCGGACATTTGAAATCAACTGTGAACAGGATTTCGCACGATGATCATGGAATTGATTTTGAAAATGGCTTGAAGGTCGGTCAAAATCTCTGCCCCGGGCGAAGGAAAAAGATATTCTCGTGTCAATGACTTCCTCCGGAACAGAACCAGGCACAGAATATCCGTGTGTTTGTGACAAGGAATCTACGGTCAGCAGACCTCAGGCAGCCAGATCCTTGCCAGACTTAATGTCTCGTTGAGACTAGAAAGCTTGGGCGCCGGTACGACGTATCTGCTCTGTCTTCGTGTGCCTTTTCCACGTGTCAATGCGAACTGATAATCGGTGTGTCTTCACCTGACGTGGGAAGGGCGTTTGACTGAAATTTCCGAGCAACTCCAAACGAATATTATCTCCTGCAATATGAATGGAACGCATTTCAAATCCATGATTATGCCCGTCGCTAATGGGTCGAATCTTGAATAATACGGCGAACACGTCGTGGACAGGTGCCGAGTCCGTTGTTCAGCTGCTCAGAGAGCCCGTGTTCGATGCTACCGAGTGTGAAGGGCTTGAGAGACACTCGTACCAGCGGCGATGAGCTGAACCGACGACAAGTTGCTAGTTAAGGTTGCCAGGAGACATGTTAGGCGATTTTCCATGGCAAAGGCACTAGTGAATCTGAAGGAAATTTCGTAATCAGATATCTGAACTTAACAATGGAAACAAGAGTTGTCAGGAAAGAGAAGGTAATGATGGGCAATTGGTCAAAAATATACGTCAGACAGAACGGGAAAGATGTATGCAATGTTTCGACAAGAGAGCAACGAAAGATATGCGGCGAAGAAAAAAAGCGAAGAAACGGGAGGAGGAATGATGAAATCGACGCAACCCACACAAGGAAAAGAAGGCAGGAAGATAGAAACATACCTCGCGGACAGCGTCGCCCTTCGTCTCGCTGTGGTTACCTTCGGCACTACAGCTCTCCTAACGAACCTTCCAGACACAAGTCTCTCTGCGTGTGCCTTGCCACCACTACCGCCGGTTCTTTGACGCTTGACGCTGGCGTTCATCGAGGTCGCCTCTTCCGGTTTGGTGGTAGATCTGAAGCTGATATTGGGGACGGAAGTCGGTTAAGATTAGATATTGCCGCTCACCGGTGGATAGCAGATGAGAAGGCGACGACGGTTCTACGCGAAATTCCAGCAAAGAGAGGGTTGTTTGTGTGCTCTGCGTCGTGCATCAACACCAATAATCATCAGATAAGCCACGTAGAATAATATTCGGCCATACCTTTCACGATTCATTGTGTGGGTGCTCGGCCGTTCGGGGCTATTATCGCCAAGACGAGATTGGCGAGGTTGAACTGTGTCCAGCGCAAGAGAGACGAAGAGGGAATACTTGCGGGTATGTTAGATTTCTGACCAGAAAAAAGCGGAAATAAGAAACAGGGAAAGACGGGATAGACGATCGACGTATGCCGTATGCAAGCTCATATTCGTTACGGGCAGATGTAGCAAAGATGTGCACCAATGGCTTGGAGAAGAAGGATAGAAAATGCCCGAGAGTGATATTTAAGGGGAAGGGTGAAAAAAGAACAAAAGCACGCACCATCTGCCTTATCAACAAGCTGGCGACAGAGGCACTTGATCGCAGCAATATATGCTCTCTACAACGAGGTCAGACGCGGCCCCGACTCTAGCTTCACATAAGGGCAGCCAGATGGGACACACGCGCTGGCAGAACCTCATCGTGGCGAACAACCATGCTACTGTTCTTATATTCTAAAATCGAAAATGGTCACAAAATGATTGTCAATGAGTGCTTCTGCTTAAACGGTTGTGAGTAGACTTACAATTTGGTTGGAGCGACACTTTGTCTGGAGCACATCTGCAGGATATTGAACAGACACACTCAGCGGCTCAGTGGTTGCTGGGAAAGGAGGGACAACTCGGAACGCCGGCCGTGATAGGACCAAACAAAGGCATCCAAAGGTCCGTTTTCGTCGGGATGACTCTCCACTTTCGCCGCGAGGCGAAATCCTTTCTCTTGATTGCTTTCCATTTTGTGCTATGAAACTCTAAACCCTACTTTGCGTCCCGGGTTCTTGTCTCAAGAGAGAGCTCACTCCTTCCAGGATCGAGTTTTACCTCATCAAATAAGCAGCAACGCCGGGCTTGATACTAGATGCGCACGAGTTGAATAGCGAGGTAATGTACATATTTACTTTCTGTATTTACACACAAAATTTAGTTTCTGAACCCATATGAAGGGGAATCAAGAAGGTAAAATCAAGAACGACTGGCCGGTGATTAATGTATCCCTTCACTAAACTCCAAGATGTAAAAAATGTCATCTGTCAGCTATACACCTTGGAGGGTGAGAATTCCAGACAGACCGAGGGCTCTCGCCTGGTCGGACAACTCCTCCACCCCGCTCCTGTTCACCCAAAGATCAACGCGACGGAGTGACTTGATGGTGCGAGACTCATTCACCCCGACCCTCTTTGACGACCCGGGCT
>JANKHO010000762.1:0-16026 GCA_027627235.1 Agrocybe chaxingu | reverse complement strand
AAGGTGGACCAGGTACCCAGACACCGGGCAGCGCCACCCCACCTCGGTACGGACGGAGCCCGGTCCCTGGCGCTCCTGGGTATGGGCAACAGAATGGGAACGGGAATGGGCAGCAAAATGGGTACTTCAACCAAGGGCAACAGCGGAGAAACGTCCCAGGTGCCCCGACTCCTGCTCATTCGAACTCGCCCAGTCCCGCTCCGGACGCCCAGAAGAACAGGAAAAAGAAAGGGAAGAAGGACGGTCCTGGATCCGGGGCTGCGACTCCTGCCGACGAGGAGGGTGGCCAGCCTAACGGGCAGGGCCAGAGGAGGAACAACGCTGGGGGTAAGAAGGTCAACGGCCAGGGCGGAATCGTGAACCTGCCGCCTCCTGTCGTGGTCAGCCCTTCGCAACCCGAAGCCGAAGCGGCGCCCGTTACACCTGGCATTGACAGCGCCCTGGACCCTGCGGCCAAGAAGGCGAGGAACTTGAACAAGAAGGTACGATTTGCGACCGCCGTCGGACGTTGCTTGAGTAACTGATGTAATCTTTCCTTTCAATTTACAGCTCAAGGCCATCGAAGAGCTGAAGGAGAAGCAGAAGCGTGGCGAGCGGCTTGAAGCGACGCAGCTCAGGAAAATCGATGGCGAGGCTGAGATCCGCAAGGAACTCGCCGCCCTCGGTATCTAAGCCTCTCGAAGTTTTCGACCTGTTCCTGCTTTCGCTATCCTACCACCTCATCGTGCATGTCGGACAATAATTCATGCAATTTATCGTCGTTGCTGCATGCATACGTGCTCTCCACGTCCATAGTCCGCTGGGTGGAGTGTACGGTTACGTTTACACTTTCTTTTATTAGGGTAGCAGTTGGACACTGTCGTTCACACTTCATGATATATGTATGGGCGATGCTTTCCTTACCAAAAAGATGTACAAGGGCACTTGTACTATTATAATATGGCTAGATAGACTTTACGACAATTTACGACCACTATCGTGTCTCTTCGTCCAATGGCTGTGAGAGGTAAACATTTGTCCGCCCGGGTAACTTCAACCAATGGAGAACGCATTAAGGTGAGGAGCAGGAGCAGACACATAGGGCCGGACGATAACGAGCTCAGTGTCAATTCAATGTCTGGCGTCGTATATCGGACGAACTCACCAAAATATGAGATGCTCAAGCAGGAACGCCACAGTAGATATAAATAGATTCTCACAAGTGATTACTGGGATCTACACGAATAGCCTTCGTTTAAACAAGAGTAGCACAATCAACCATTCTAATAGATTTCTCCAATCGTGTCCTTGGCATCCTTTACTGAACGGGGAAATTTTCTCCTACAGAAGGTGTAGTCCGCGAAAGCTAGGTGACGGACGAAGTCTGCCTCCCTCGGTGATACTACACTTACGCGTTCTCCCTCCTTCATCTCATTCCACGCCTTCGCTGACTTTTTCTTCCGGTCCGGAGTATGAGTCACCCGCATGAAAACTCGTAGATAACAGAGGTCATACTGGCGAAGGAGCCGCGCACAAGCCTCGCGTTGGGCTTGTTCCAAAAAAAGGTTGGCATCTGAATCGCACTCAACCAGTTTCAACTCAGGCCACAAGAGTTGGTCGTCCGAATGTGCCGCGAGTGCTTCCAGCGGGGAGAGGCCTATTGTCATGTCAATGAATCCCATAGGGTGCCAGATGTCCCGGATGACCGTGAAGTCCGTAACGTGTCTGGCAGCAGTTCCGATAATTTCCATACACCTTGGGGTTACGCCGCAGTCTATGAAGACTATTGACGTTAGCAACGGGAAGTGGTCCTTCCTATTGATGACTTGTGAATGTATCTGGTTGACGAAATTCTTAATGATGACCGTCTTCAAGTGGGGGGCATCGAGTGCGCCCCACATCCATGCAATGATGCCGTCGTCGTCGCAGAAAAATCGCTCGATGCTCGTAGTCACGGCTAAACGTTCAGTGCCGTCTCGGTTATCGAAGATTTTCCCTCCTTCCAACGTCAAGTTCTTCAAATTCGGTGACGTGATAATGGCACAGAACGTCTGCCACCTTATTCGAGGCCGAAGAGTGCACCATGTTTCTAGATGGAGTGTTGTTAAGGCCTGTAAAGGTGGCATGCACGACCTAAACGTCCTGGTATCCATACGGACGTGCTTTAGCTTTGGCACGCCACGCAAGAATCCTTCCACTGGTTCCGCGAAGATTTCCAGCTTGTCGTGTTGCGGAATACCAAACTCGAGCGATTCGAGATTAGCTGCTCCTTCATCCACGAGTGCAGAGAACGTTGGGGCGTATGGCCTCAATGACTCTTCTGGAAGCCTCATCGATACGCGGCGCCATCGGGGTAAGTGGTCCCTGAAGTTCTTGAGAAACCAATCGGCCACCCAGTGTGATGTGACTTCTACCCAGAGATCGACTGGCGTCTGTCCAGACCTCTTCAGGTATGTCTGAATCCGTAGAAACACGAGCGCCCAACAGGTCCACTCCTTCGAAGCCTTTTCCCGAAACCTGATTGTCGTCCACAGAGCGGGTGTGTCGAGGGCGATCCTCCGCCACCAGGTGCAGACTTGGGCGATAATAGACTCCGTTGATTTTGTCTCCCCAAGGCCACCGTTGACAAACGGTGACTCCGCTACAGCGAGGTCAAAGATAGTGGAGAGGATCTCGGTTGGGAGTCTGCCGACGAGACAGCGGGTGGAGTCTGCTTGGGTGATGGTTGCTTCTGTAGTCTCTCTATTCCTGCTCTCCATCATATAATTCTTCCACGGCTTGTGCGTGCTCCCGCAAGCACAGGGGTACTTCCGCTTAAGTTCAGGGATCGTGGCTGCTAGTAAGGCCTCGTCCAGTGAATTGATGTCTGCGTCGCAGTCGACCACCTGCCAGTCTTGATCGTCAATATGAATATCCATCTGCGAAGTGACAGCGCATAAGTTATAAATCTATGCGAGACTCAGTAGGAATGTGGTCTGCTACTTACTTTGGCTGTTGGTTCGAATGTGGCCTTTCGTCCCAACTTCAAACTCGTTGATACAGATTTCCAGAAACTCGGCGGCTAGGTGGCGAGAGGCGAATCAAATTCCAGATTTAGTCGCTAATCGACGCGCTGTACTTCTGTGCTGGTGTTCTCGGGTCTCTGAGTCGATGGTGGGAGTGGGATGCTGAGGGAAGGCCACAGTATTTGGTTGATCCCACGGCCAGCCTTGGTTTAACGGATCAGTGGCCCGATCAGCCATCACTTGTATTGACGGATCAACATCTTCAGTCTCCGATGGTCTCCGGTAGATTCTACGAGTCTTCGTGCCGAATGGCCCTTCGAAACTTAACTACGGAGGAGCCGGGTCGATCAGAAACGTCGGTATTGCGCCCCCCTGAACCTTTTACATCTTTAGCATTGATGGACGTTTGCCTTCAAGGTTCATCACCATCGACTCGGACTCGAATTTCAACGATTCCGCTCGTAGTTGAAGCCTACAATCAGTCATGATTCCGAAGAAAAAATATGAATAATAGTATTCGCATCACTTCGACACGTACATGAAAGCAATCGGGCTAACAGCGACAAGCAGACGACGATGCTTCAAGACTGACAAAAGTCCACAATGAATCGATGGATCGCGACAGGAAAACTATGGATAACCTAGGTATGGGTTAGATGGAAAGAGGTAACACAACGACGAGAAACTCCCAATGATCAAAAGGAAATTCCAAAAATTGGAAAGGATACCATGAAATACAGACAGAGGTAGGTCTGAAGCTAGTGTGGTGACCAACCACTCACCAATATCGCACTAATTTCAGCTAGTGTGGGGTCGTTGGGCCACTCGAGACAACCGTTTGACGACGATCAATGCTGCACCATCTGCTGGAACAGAACCGAGGGCACGAGCACTTCGCAGAGTTGCACGAAGAAGAGCAAAGAGACTTGATGGGGCTGTGCGGGACCGATCTTCAAAAAATTTCGTCGTAAGATGTTGCCAGCGAGGTGGATGACCACAAACGAAGGCATCGATCGTACCTCAGAGTCTAGACGCCTCCCTGGAAGTTGCTGACGACTCGAGAGAATTTTGAGTTCTTCGATGAAGCGAAAGTTAGTTATCAGAGGTGACGTGGTAGGAACACTGCATCCACATGCCTTCAAGAATTCGAGATTTAAGAAAGGATCGTCCTCCGAACCCCTCTCGTACCTAGGATCTGTGCCGCCGCTGCGCAAAAAAGAATGGGGTTCGATATCTGCCAGGACGACAAAAACTGGAAAAGCCATCAGAGCGGAAAATTCTTGAGGGCAAACAGACGAACTTACAGGACTTGGTCGGTCGGGAGTGAAAGGTGTGCTCTTTCTTTGAGCTCTAGCGAAGGAAAACTGTCGATGGAGACGTGAGATCACGCAACGATGCAAACAAACAGTTAGCCGCATTTGACCGGCTTCAACGAAGTCCGGTTCCAGCAGGCCGATTCTTCTCACCTTTATTTATCGTTCTCCGACACCAGTCGATGCTTCAAATATCCTGAGGACATCTGAATCGTTAGAGGCGACTGGCGACTAGGCCAATTGGGTAGAGGTGGACATGGAACCAAAAAAGGACTGCGCCATCCGACAGTGTCACCGCCGTATTTGTTCAAACGTCACTTCGTCAAAAAGCCTGTGCTCTTCGCAACCAAGCTTGGAAGGGGGTGTGTGAGCTTCGTCTTAGCTCGACATGGAGGCATCGCAACCCGGCATGGAGGCATAGAGGGCTACAAGCTGCTCATGACCGTGGATCTGCCCTTCCAAATAGTGCAGTTCAAGCTGCAATCTGAGCTGGTGAGCACCAATTCATTTTTCGTTGTTGAGGGTATCCTAAAATTGCTTATAGTGAGCTCAGAGTGCTTTGACGAGGCCTCCACAACCCACCGAGCTACGATGCAACTATACATACCACTTGGCGAAACATTCAACACAGCTTCGACGATCTTCCTGCAGTTTCTCATTTGCCGTCTTGCCTCTTAGGGTCGATTCGTCCACTCGAGTGTGAATTCCGTTCTTCCCGTTCTCCTTTGGCAACGTGGACCTGGACGGAAGAGAGTTTTTTTTTGCGGGGTGTCCCTCAGAACAGACTAACCGCGACGATCCTGGTTGAAACCGCTGGTGGACCGCAAATAGTGTGCTTGCAGCATTCAAAACCCGCGAAAACTTGCAACTTCTTGTTACTTGATGAATACCTGTCGGCAAGTGCACTCCGAAATCTTGTGCTGCGCGACTACTGCCGCTCATTCATACGTGTTCATTGGATGAAGTTGTGGCTCTGGTGCCTCTTCTGGGAAGGGGTAGCGTGATGCCCCTATCATCGTGACTATGTGACTGACGCGTCACCCAAGACTCGGACAATGGCGAACATTGGCGACAAAACAACAGAAAGACTGCATGCACGCGTAGGATTCGTCGCAAAGTACATGGACGGTTGAACAGCAACACAATTTCCAAAGTGACGCCTCCAGAATCCTGACGAAAATGCCCGAGTATCACCTGCCACCAAGCTACTGCAATCTCTGCTGAAGCCTGCGCAGATATACGAAAATTCAGGAGCGACGGTGAAAGCCTCGTGTTTCGTAGGATGGCCGGTTGTTTGTCGCTTTCTCGATGATGAAGCCGGAATTCGCGTCAGGAAGGGAGGTTCAGGCTCGGGCCAGGTCCTCGTGCAGCCGGTCCTCTTCTCTTCGCTTTCTGCGACCACGTCCTCCGTATCTGCGCGGTAGACGGACCCAAGAGCTGTATGGCCTGGAGGCGTAGTCAGGACGCGGCGTGTTCAATGCATCCCACCCATGTCATGGTTGCCGTTCCACAGTTCGAATCAACATCAGGATCAAAAACAGAACGTCAAGAAGGTCACTGCTCACCTCCGCCCAACGCATTTGGGACCTCAGGATCGATGTTTCGAAAGCCAGAAACGCCCATCCTGGCTCCTTGGGTGGTCGTGGTCGACGAACATGGTTCAAGGTGTACTTTGGGTTCGGCAGGTTCCCGAGAATTTGTTGGCCGAAAGACCATTTCTGGACAACCTTCCCGAGGGTTCGATTCGCCAGTATAAAAAGGTAGATCGTGTCTTTTTTTTTCTTCATCTCCTCATTTTCTTCTTTCACTCCCCGTTCACGCCCTCATTTTGCTACACCGTCTTCCCGTCCGGTACATAGCCCACTACGCGCTATTCGCTGCTCGCCTTCCAACATACTGTCCAACTCCATTCTTTCACCCTCTTTTCAACCCATTGTCGTGCCACTTCTCATATTTCTCCTCGTAATTCTCTACCGTCGTCAACGCCTTCACCCTCGGTGTCGTGCCCCGCGCATCGTCAAGTTGCACGACCCTTGACACACCTTCGTCCTCCGTCCCAACCCAAAATCAGCCGAGCACAGACGTCGACCTCGACATTGCCTGTGAAAGTGCCCAACTTCACCCTTCCTTCGTGGCCAGCATGTCCTCTCCTCTCCCTTCTCCCCCTTCTATCCCTCTTGATGTAGTGGTACGTCCTGTGCTAGTCGCCTACGATTCAGCTTCCTGATGTTTTCCTTTATGCCCGTAGAGGGCGATGACCTCTCGAGATGGAACTTCCTTTGTGTACGTAAGCACCACCTCAACTGTCAGCCTACCGCTCTCAACTTGTTTGCCGGAACCGTCTGACACTGTATGCAGCCCGCCGACGCCTCCACTGGGGTTCCTTCCTTCTGGTGGGACTTCGGGGCCAAAATGAAAGCTTTCTTCTCGGTGATTCACGTTTATCGTCTCGCTTTTTTTCAACTGCTTACGTCGTCACCTAGCGTAGCTGGTCGGGATTCGCTCGCAAACTGAGAGCTCTCAAGGCAAAAATCCCGAAGACGACGATCTTTATCCCCGGATTTTTCGCTGCCGCCTAGGGGGTCGAGTAGCCTCCTCTTGGCTCTCCCACTCTTGCGGATCGCTCCCTATGCCCGTCGACGAGACGCGCATTGACCCAACCACCTTTTTCTCAGAGCTTTTTCTTCTCGTGTTCTCTCCTTATTCACCATTTGCTCTTTTTGTTGTCGTCGCTTTGTTGCAGCCTATTTTGCTTTCTGATATGTTTTCCTATCTTCACACCTACATTCACACCATCTCATATCCCATTCCTTCTGCGTCCTGCACTCTATCATCCCAGCATCTTGTAATTCCTTGTTGTCGTATAGCATGTCTTCGTAGCTCGTTATGTAGCTCGTGTAGAGAACAGCTTCTGTAGTTGTCAATGATTCTCATTGTTTCGTGATTCTTGTTGTCTTCTCGGACACAAATATACTTTCACTTCGATAGCTTAAAGATTGAGGCTTGAAGATGGGGGAGCCTGTTTCAAAGTCGAGATGAGCGTGGATACTAACGTAGATGCACGACGCCACTGGAAAAACAAAGAAGCTTACCTCTTTCGCTCATTGTCGTCACGTAAATCCGGATCTACTACCTGTTTCAAAGTCGAGACGATTTCATTGGCGGAGATAAGGTAATCAAGAATAAAGGCCTAGAAGGCAGGACAAAAATATACAGACTGATGGAAGGCGACTCGCTCGCCTTCAATCATCCACGATGGTGTGAAGGCGAGGACTGTGACCCGGAGCCGTTGCTTCTGGCTCGGTGTTTCTCTAGCCAGGAAAGTGCAGGAAGACCCCTTCATTTACCGAAGTAATCCTGGAACCTGGGTAAGGCCTTATGAATCGAAATTAGCGAACAAACGGGAGCGAACGAATTGAATGGGAGCCTAGATCTCCTAATATTTTGAGCGATGGAGTGTTTGTTCGTCTGTTTTCCTTGGGAACATTGTAAGGAGGCCTGGCCTGTCAGTGACTGATTCTTCGAGGCGGTGTTCAAGAAAACGTCGATGACGCTCGCCCAGATAGAGGCATTATCTCGCAGCTTCTCGCGAAGAATAAAGATCCTGCCGTTGTATTGTCTAGTATTTAGATTGATTAAGAAGATTGAAGCTGCCTTGCAGTGCTGCCAGTTCCCTCGTTCTGTTGTGCAAATTGAGGATTAATACTGAGCGTCGTAATATGTCCAAAGAACTAGAGTCGGAGGACACGGGTACTGTCCAAGAGTGAGCTCAAGGTGAGCTTCTCTCCGAGGAGTGCAAGAACGATACTACCAGACGAAACAACAGTCAGCGCAATCGATTTAATGGGAAGGGACTTACGCTGAAAATAACGAGGCCTTGGAAGGTTATTGTTACGGGCTGAGGCTTGCAAATATGGAGTCGGAAGAGGGAATTCCACAGAACGAAAATGTTCAATCGCTGGTCCAAGGTTCGGACTCGGTGCAACCGTTTTTTAATTGCGCAGAGCAACATAAGAAGCAAATGGTTCATCTGTAAAAAAAAATGAGTGCAGTTATCCAAAGAAAAATGAAAATTCTATACCGACCTGAACTGTAGAGCTCCGAGTCGAAGAGTAACAGCTTGAAGTAGCATGACCCTGATTGTTGGTATACTTCCTTTTATCATCCTTTTGTGTAAGTAGGGCCTAGACCGAGTGTGCCGACCTGGCTCGATTTTGGTCAACCTTGGCTATGCATCTGGTATTTCAGGGGAACCGAGTTCTCAACCGAGTTCTCAACCGAGGAAATGTGCTTTCGTCGCTCAAAAGTTGCCAATCGCGAGTTCCGCTTGTGGGATCACTGGCACTGGCGCGCTTTGTCAGCAGCCTATCCTTCCTCGATCCAGCTTTCTTGCGCCGTGGCATCATCTTCTGCTCTCCAAAGCCTATATTCGAGTTTTTCTGCCAATAACCCACCGGCTCTTGTGCACATGCTTCTTGTTGTCGCCTAGTTCCGAATGGGCGAACGATCCGAAGGGCATTTCGACTAGACTACGATCTGGATGTCAACTGGATGCTGAAAGCAACCTTTCCACAACGACCACAATCTTGTAATACATCTCTGTCAATCGATGAAAGAACTATGGGACGGCATTATGAGGACATACCGCGCTTCGGTTGACCAAGAGCTTCTGCATGTTCGACCTGCTGGGATGTCTTGGACGACAAAAATTCTCAGGTGCGAGAAGGATTTTCTGCGACTTCCATAGTTCTCTGATACTGTAGGCCATATTTTCGGCTTGGTGATGATGCATTTCAGGTTCTCGGACGAAGAGGATGAGATCCAGCTGTCTAAGTGGCGGCCATTCTCGGTTGTTGGAACACCCCGCTCGTGCACGTGTGACGTGCAAGAATGCAGGAGGAAGCCTTCGATGGCGGAGCAGACGCTCTGTCTGCAGTTTTCTCGCCCTCTACTTGAATGGATCTCGAGGAGAAGTCTTTGGACCCGACGGACTGTGAAAAGCGTTCAATGTTTTGATGGGAGGAATGGAGCTCTTCGACGGTGAGTTGCCAAATCGGTCTCTTTTTTTGTGCTTTTTTGTTGCGGTTCTTCTTGCTGCGTCTTCTGAAGACGGAAACGACGTGGTTGCTTCGTCGTTGCTGGCCACGTCTGTTGGTGTTGGCGTTGGTCACGCAAGATCTTGAATGGCTGCTGGTCTCGGATCACACCTCTCAGGTAGTCGGAAAGAATCTGTTCCATTCAATTGTGAGGTTTCGGGGTGGATTCGGGCAAGGATGGGACCAGGAAATTTGGAAAAGCTCTGGTCACCTCGTTCTTTGAGAGCACGTGATTCTCCTGTCACAGCCCTGTGCAGCGGGGAGAGCTATAAGTCTGGGCGCCGGACACGCTCCTAACGACTAAAGACGGAGTGATAGGGCGGTTTCCGCTGCTCCGAGGGCAGATGATTGGGGTTAAGAGGAAGGGAAACGCGGAGGAAAGGCAAAGGCTGGGAACAGAGACAGGAATGGGGTCAGTCTTGCAGGTCTGCCAGTGTTTGTGAGATGGAAGCTGTTTCATGTGTCGAAGGTAGGCAGGCGGCTCTCAGCGAGCGTCTTCAAACGGAATCGTGGCGACAAGGGAAACTTCCGTCAAACGCGCGGTTGGAATGGATCTTTGCCGCTGAACATCCCCCTTGTCGAGCAGATGGGCCCTTCTCCTTTGGTTCTGTTCCACCTGCTGGCTCCCAAGAAACGGTCAGGAAGGATGTCGTTTCTGGGGCCATTTCTGGCCTTCCGGACGGTGGCCGTGGACTGGAATGAGAGATGTCGTCAAATTTGCACCTTGCCTCTCGATTCACCAGAATCGATGTACTGACCGTGTCGTTTTCTTCCAGGGAGGAGTCTCCGACGTTCTCGGCTTATTCTCCGCCCGAGAGGAGCGTTTGTTCGCCATGAGGCACGACCGAGAGATTTCGGACAACCGTCGATGCTGGAAGTCTGCGGGCTCTAAGTTGGAGCTAAAGCTACGAGTTCGAACTTGAAGCGTTCAACACGACAATATGGCCTGTACCTCGTTCCGGCTTTCTGCTCCCTTTTCTTTGACTGGAAATGCCATGGATCCATGCTGAATGCGAGCACTGGAAAAAGAGTTGGTACTCGTTTGTGTTGTTGGGCACTTGCTATGATCAAAGCACTTTCCTGATTTCCCAAGGTGTCCGCGCGTCACAAAACGTGCCCCATGACTTATGCCGGCATTCTCCTCAAGTACGACCTGGGATCAGGCTCCAATTCCACGTTGGACTGCCCACTTTCCCTCCTCTCCAACCTCGTCGTGCTTCGATTATCGACTCTATTTACACCTCTAGACGGCCAGTGTCGTGCTTTCTCGTTCAGTCCTCCCTGCCGTCATGGGGCGCTCCTCTCGCATGCACCCATTGCCTTCCTTCACTCTCGTTCTCACTTCCAAATGCCCTATTCGACGTCAACCGTCGGTTCTCATCGATTCAGAGCTACAGCATCCCAGACCAGCGCATAGGCCGCTATCAGCTTTTGCGTGCAGTTCAGACTGTTTGATGGTCCGCAAAAGCCTCCGATTATCAACTAGCTGGCTTCGCCGCCTGGCCAGAAAATAGTAGACCACCCGATGTCTGATGGACATTCGGTTCATTCACACCTGAAAGACTCCGTTAGTCGCAATAGGCGTCACTCTGACTCAGCTTCCTGACTTGGATGCAGGCTACATATCTCGGTCATGACGACGACGACACGAAAACTGTTTTCGAGGAGAAGAGGCCAGCTGCGTTACAACAAGATTCCACTGCTCATGGAACAGAGTCGAGGAATGGGTCTGACACCCCGAGCCTGGTGTGTTCATCGAATAAGTATGGTGGAGCATGTAGGTGACCTCCCTTCAGTATTTCTGGACCAATTTGTTTCTTCGTCTTTCGAAGCGTAAGTCCGTTCTGGGTGTGAAGACGGCTCGTCGTGTCGCTGAATTCGGATTTTGCCTTCGTCATCCTTCTTACTCTTGCACTCAGCGCTCGCAGGTCTAGTGCAGACCCACCCAGGTTTTTCCCGTTTGTGTCGCTCCGCATTCATTCCGGCGTCTGTAAGTATTATCAACTGAGTCGAAGACGTTGTACCATACTCGTTTCCGCCTGCGGTCCCTCCTGCTTCTGCTTCTGCGGTCTTCGTTTTGGCTACTTGCCCACAACAGATCTATTTTTGAACGTACCAGCGTCGATTTAGTTTACATGTATTCACCAACCTCTGACTTACTATGCATCTTGATAGTTCTTTTATTGACAGTTCGCTCTTTTCTGACCAAATGCAGACGCCACAATCTGCATAAATGGGCATCCGTGGTCCTAATCGGTCTGATCGGATGTGACAAGAATTGGTAAAAAATGGTATAGTATTATTATATCCTAGTACATAGTTGAATGTGATGCGATGGTAACGAGCGACACAAATGAAGCAGTCCGAATAACCTAAAGTAATAAATCAAGTCGTCAAATCTATGTATAAATCTCGTAAAACGTTCCAGTTGCCGTCCGAGTCAGCTGCATTAATCCGTGATCTTTTTACTGTCATCAGGCACGATCCCTGCGTCTATAAGCTTTTGCCAGCCTTTTGCGTCCTGTTCTCTCCAGCGTTCTGCTTCGCGCCTGCATAGCGACAGCCTGCAAGGTATCATCATCTCCCAACGACCCAGAAGGAATTTTGAGTATGAATCATACTGGGCCTGGTTGAGATCCTTGATGTCCGCGCTGATACAGCTTAGTTCTGGCCAAATGATGTCTTCTCCGCTCCTTTCCTCTCGGGACATAAGGGTATCGACTGGCATTCCTTCGGTAGTCAGACCCGNAAATATCCCAAGGACCATTANNTGTGGTGTCAGCCTGGCAAGACACTCCAAGTCGNGGCTGCCGATAATGCAGTTCATCAAGGACAGTCNTCNNAGAACNGGGAATCGAAGGNCGCAGGTTTTTCCGAACAGATTGAGGCCACAACGCTCCGCAGATTTCTGGATGTTCCACGTATAATNCACCCCTGCACGGCAGAAAGTGATTCCNCGTAGACGGGGTGCACTGCGAATAAAAGCCCANATATTTTGTGCCACTTGAGGTTCAGTGCAGTNAANNTNCTCGAGGTTGGTATCAACCCTCCGCGCCATGTCTGTATGAACAGGCGCACNGAANATAACACCTCCTGGGAGAGCAGAGATGTTAAGAATCTTCAAGGCAGGCAACGAGATTATGTCGAGGAATGTCGCCCACGGCAAGCGGGCTGAGTCGGCGCGGGACCACTGGTCGATATCGAGTCGCGTAATCGTTGTGGGTGGCGCCCAGGTGTTGAACACCCTAGAATCCATACGGAGNGTTCCCANCTTGGGAGCATTGAGNNTGAAGCCGGGAACAGGGAAATGCGNAATCGCATCTGGGTGNCTGTGAGCCATCGCGAATACTTCCAAGTTCGGTGCGAGTTCGGGCTGNGCGATCCTCTGTGATACTCCGACGCGACTCGGGTTCAGTTGCAAAGCCACACATCGCCACCGGCTCATGTGCTGGGTGAAAGCATCGTACAGCATGTCNGATATTTGAGGATTTGGTGTGTCGACCCAGAAGTCGATGGGTCGCCCGCGCGAACGATCGAGGTGCAGCTGGAGTCGCTGAAGAATCATGCTCTGGCTGAAGTTCCCCATAGGTCCTCCATGGGAGTAAGCGAATATAGTCCAAAGAGGCGTGTGGTCAAGAACGATATCTCTCCAGGTCTTGCATACTTGCGAGATGGCGATGACCTCGTTGCCTGGCAGAGGTTTTCCTCCTGTAAAGAAAGGCGAAGGCCCAACGGCCATCTCGAAGATGGCGCAGGTTACTTCGATGGGCAGCGACAACGCCGGTGTGGTCTTCTCGTGGCTCTCTTCTTGAAAACCCTCGTTTGAATCGACTGCCTGCAGTCTTTTCTGGCGAAGGTTCGAGACTCGGGGGCATCTGCGCAGACGCGGTGCTCGAGGCATGCTTGTGGAATCCTACTTGGACGCGAAGGCGCGCGTTATTAAGGTGTTACTTTACGAGACCCGTCAATAAGGGTGAATACAGCTGATATGGAGCCACACTCACCTGCAATAATTTTCTAATCCTTCCCTCCAACGTCGCCAACCACACTGGGTTCCCTCCCGATTCGACGCCTCGGAATTGTGTGGCCGTGAGATCAGAGTGGTGGAGTGCTGGGTATATCTAAGTGGCTCTACGGGGCCACTCCTTCCTGAGGAATCGGCCTGGCGTGGGTTGGAGGTGAAGTAAGTACTGAAGGAAGAGGGAGTAGCCACGACTGTATATATACTCGTAGATGAGGCCACGATCCTCATCCCCATCATCCCGGCCGCCCGGGGCCTCTCATCTTGACAAAGGACCCGGATCAGTCTGATCGACGATCAACGAGCGGATCAATCTTGCCACTTGCCACTTTGAATACTCGTCGAGGTGGGTGGGACATTGAACGCTTAACAATCCCGGACTGTTGGCGGCATTGCGTAGAAAATTATTTTCATTAGAGTGCTACACCGCGATAACATATATCCTTAGAAATCGACAATGAGAAAAGTAATCATTCCAAATACAAATGATAATGTACCTATCTACAACATGGATAAATTCAAATCGAACTCGGAATACAGCCAGGAATACGGGATAGCACCAAAATAGAGTAAGAGGAAATCATGGTAAGTACAGGTTTGTATCGTTACAGTGAGGTGACTCGAGCGCGACCAGGCAAAATACAAAGGCCGAGAAGGAGACCGACTAACAAAAGAGACCGAACTATGGCCGGATCAATATTCTGCGAGGGGCATCACTTTCCCTAGAAGAGAAAATTACGGTCAAGGCCCCGAGGAACAGATGTAAATCCATGTTTCAAACTCACCAACATCGGAGAAAGGCGACTTCTTCTTCCTGCCAAGAAGTGCGACTTCGCCTGAGTCAAAGAACGAATAGCCAGCTGAAGAGTCGTTAAGCCCTTAACGAATGAAGATTTTTTGAAATATGATACGTACGGAGAGGAACCTCCTCCTCATCTGAGCCTTCATCCGACGTCGCGCCATGAATCGGTCGACCGGTCTTCGAATCTCGAAGAATGCCCAAGTGGTCGACGAAAGGCGCAGGTCGCTCGTTAGCTGCTCGATGCAGTTGGATGAGCAAACGCTGAACGTCGAGAAGGTAGCCTTTGAGAGTGTCCAAGAACCGACGCGTTTGCAGGTGTTTAGACGAGGCGCAACTAACAAGAAATGAGTTAATCAGCACAGTGAGGAACAAGTGATGGAGGTAAGGCACTTACACATATGGACTCAGTCATGCCAAGCCTACCGCCCGGATTTCGTGTCCGAGATAGACGTCCTAGAAGGGGGAAAGCTCGTCGAGGAGCGTTATCCAGGTCCGAGAAGAGGGTGGCGACGAGGGAAGTCACACGTCGGGGTATTCCCGGGACCCCAGTGGTCAGACATGGACCGTACTGGGTTACACCTTACCCCAATACCAAGTCCTCATGGGGCGGAGATGTTCAGCACGGCAGACAGAAGTCCAATCGTCGTCGTCATTGCGGTCTGAATCTTATGGGTCAACTTCTTCAGACGGATTACCCGCCCGCATATCTTCAGCACACTTCTGTTTAATGATCAACCAGTAACTTCCATTCACCTGTTCATATTCATCTCTGGTTTGAGATAATAGGTATCGACGCCTTGTACAAAATCCGTTGAGCAATCCCTGAACGTTACGATGTCTGCAAATATTTTAAATAGAGAGCATAGCTCAGGGTGTTGGGTACAGGTTTCTGAACGCATCACGCCGTGCAAGATCGCCGTCATCTGTCATAGCTGTTCTTCGCAACAAGAACCCTCTCGAGTGAAACGCCTTTCCTTGATTACAACGCCACAGTAGATATAAATAGATCTTCGTAAGCATAGGCTATATATCCTTTGGTAAAGCAAGAAGGTAACATTATAAATCTTTCCGGTAGACTTACTCCCAAACCGTATTCCAGATGTCCTTCACTAGAGGCGGAAATGGACTCCTATTGAAGGTGTAATTTGCGAAGGCAAGGTGACGAACGAAGTCCGCCTCCCTCGGCGACGCAACAATCAGGCGTCCTCCCTCCTGCATGTCGTTCCATGTCTCCTCTGACTTCTTCTTCCAGTTTATAACCACAGATGCATGCAAAAAGAGCCGTAGCTGGCATTCGCTGCGCTCGCGGAGGAGTCGTGCGCAAGCGTCTCGTGTGTTTTTTCGCCAGGGCTTGACGTCGCATTCAATCATATTCAGTTTTGGCCACAGGACGTGGTCAGCTGAAGATGCAGCGAGTACCTCCAGTGGGGAGAGTGTTGGCGTTATGTCAGCCAACGACATTGGGCGCAAGGTGCTGTCGTGGATGACTGTCAAGTCCCTCACCTGTTTTGCGGCTTTTCCTATAATCCTCAGACGCAGTCGATGAAGAATACTGTCGTCAGCTTCGGGAAGTAGTCCTTCTCGTCGTGGGTTCGGGGGTTTATCCGGCCAGAAAAGTTGTGTAGTACGACGGTCTTCAGTTGAGGAGCGTCGAATGTGGCCCACATCCATGAAGTGACGCCTTCTTCTTCGCAGAACAACCGCTCGATATTCGTTTTGACCGGTGTATTAGCCCTCCAGTCGTTGAATATTTTCCTTCCTTGCAACGTCAAGTCCGTCAAGGTAGGCGAAGCGACAATGGATCGAAGCG
>JANKHO010000761.1:0-16027 GCA_027627235.1 Agrocybe chaxingu | reverse complement strand
CACCAGTGCTTGCGTTCGAACCCTGCCCGTACCTTGCAGGAATTTATTATATTTTACCAACGTGGGAGGTTCAAAATACCCCCTAAAAAGGGGTAACCATGCGACCGAAAAACGGCATCGCTCACCTATTGTACATTGCCCCCCTCTGAGGGGGTTCAGTATACCCCTCAATTGAGGGGTAATTTGGTCCTGTGTCGCCGGGGGTTCATATTACCCTCCCCACTATTCCCAGTGGTCTGCTCGGGCGATGGGGTGCCAAGAAGCAAAGCACAGAGACGACATCTGATGAGGTAAACACCAATTCGTGTTATACAATCTCACTGACACGTAGCTGCATCCAGAGACTGCCAGAAAATCGACTAGCAGTCATCCCAGCCACAATTTCTGTAGAGAACCGAGTCACAGAGCCAAAATCCAATGAGGTGATGAAGTCAATTCATTCCCTGAGAACTCTCTGACGATTTCCTAGATCCAGAAATCATCTGAGAACCCTTGGACAGCCGTTCCAACTATAACAGATTATATCGAGGCCAGTGGGAAACAAACTCTGAAGCTATTGCAATCTGCAGCCAGCGTCATACCAGTTCCATTGCTGCAGGAGCCAATTGGAGTTGCACTGAAGATTATTGAACTGTGTGAGGTTCATGGAATTCCATTCTTAGCCAGGGAAGGTTGCAAGATAGTTCATTATATGTTTGTATCAGGACGCATCCGCCATTGAACAAAGGGTCAAAGAGCTGCAAGATCGGGTTGGGCATCTCATGATCATTATCATGGCCCATGTAACAAGAATGAAGAAGGTAGCAAGGATGAAGTTGTGAAGGCTGCAAAAGGTATTGAAGGGGATATAAAAGGATTGCTCAGGTGCACCCTACAATTTGTGGGCCGAGACGGTTGTTGACAATATTACAGGACTCTCAGGACTATTAACCAGGATTTAACAGAAATCAGCGCCCAGAACTGATGGGTGATAACATTTTACAAAGATATCAACATGAACACGCTCGAAGATTGTATCAATTGGCTTTCAACTACCTTGGAGAGGTTCCAGGTACATACCCCATATATCATGACATTAAAGACTCGCGTAGCTGATGTCTCCCCTTCTCTAGCTTGCCAACGATCTCTGTGACTCCGACCTCTTGCAAAAACTTCAATCCCGCCTCAAGAAGATCCAACATCTGACCCAGCATGTGGCTAACAAGATGGACAATATTGATGACAAGGTTGAAGATATCTGCGCAATCCTGTTCAAGCTCAAGAGATCGGGCGCACTGCTTCATTCGGACACATTGTTTGGCAAGAGATGCTGCTGAAACCTGAGATCTTTCATGGGTGAGATGACGTGGTTGAAGACATTTCGCAGTTGCTCGTGCAGGAGAAGACCTCTCACATCTGCATTCTTGGCCCAGGCAGGATGGGCAAGACTTCAGTTTCCCTTGCAGTCATCGAATCATCGCTTGTCCAGGAACAGTTTCCACCCAGAACACAGGCCTGGGTGCCTTGTGTTGAAGCGACGTCAGCAACTCTCCTCCTCGAAATCCTATACATCCAATTGCAGATACCTGGAGACAAGCATGTTACGCTTGAAAGAATTATCTCTGAACTCGATGCTTCAAAACGGCCACGCCTTATCGTACTTGATAACTTCGAGACACCCTGGAATGCACTTGGTGGGACTCAGAAACAGGTTGGCAATATTCTTCGTAAACTAGCCACACTGAGTCATATCGCAATCCTTGTTATGATGCATGGTACATACCCACCATGCGACACCATTGAATGGCAAACACAGACAATCCAGCCTACTGATAAAGCGGCCTGCCGTCGCATTTTCCATGACATCAATCTGAGTTCGAAGGATGACCCTGACGTCGATTGTTTACTGGCCAAGTTGGGCCATATGCCTTTTGCAGTCACACTCATGGCAAATCTGGGGAAACGAGGAAAGTCTACGGCAAAGGAGTTGTTGGACACCTGGTATATATCTGACACAGACATGCTCTCTATCACAAATTCACCTGAGAAGAGCATGAACCGAAGTATCAGCCTCTCTGTTGACAGCAAGTTCATCAAGCAGAACCCTGATGCCCTGCTTCTACTCTCCATTTTATCATTGCTGCCTGCAGGAACAACAAGAGAAAATCTTTGCTGGTGGGCACCAACTGTCAAGATGATTCCCTCTGCCATTGCCACTTTGTCTGATGCAGCATTGCTGGTTGAGAATAAACGACATGATTCCAACTCCCCAGCCCTCTTTGTGCTCCCTGTTGTCCAGTTGTTTATGCAACAGCATGACCAGATTGGCAGGGAAATCCGGAAGCAGCTATTGTCATCATGTTGTCAATATGTCCTAGACCACGCTTGCCGCTATGATGATCCGACCTTCCCTATCAAATCAAAAGCACTCGCAGCCGAAGACCCCAATATTCAGTCCATCCTTCTCAGTTCACTTTCAACACAGCTTATTGTTTCGTCCAACAGAATCACGGAAGCTCTCATCGACTTCAGTTGGCACCGCTGCGATACAAAGCCCAATCTCGATATCGCCAACCATGCAGTGATGGCAGCCAGAGCTTCTGGGCTCGAGAGACACATAGCCTCCGCAGTGTGGTGCTTGGGCAAGACCTATCACCAACTTGGCAACCATCGCCTCTCCTATAACCACCTGGAGGAAGCGTACCAGGTTTTCAACGCTCTTTCTCAGGGTGACCTCAACTCGCAACGGCTTGGCAGCCAATGTGGAATTGATCTCGTTGACGTCGTGTGCCTGGCATTAGACAACAAGGACAGAGCAGTTGCCTTGGCCCGGGATGTCGAAACAAAGTGTGCCACCCTTTCAGATAATCTCATCCATGGCTGGAGTTTGATGTTTCTCGGGTACGCTCTGAGTGAGCCTTGGCAATGGCAGGAAGCGTTGGTTCACCTGGACCATGCTAGGAGCCTGCTGAAGGCTATGGAGAGCACTCCTAACATTGCTGATGCCTGTCAGCTTATTGCCTGTGTGCATTACTACAAGAGGAGGCTTCCAGAGGCACTGGATGCTATTGAGGATGCATGGAGGTACACTGCCTCAGCAAAAAGATTGTCCACCCATGTTTGGGCCATAGTCTGAGAACAGCTTGGGATGGGCCTTTGGAAAAATGTGGATTAAATATTAGACACATAAAGTATCTGGATGATCCCCAAGCACATAAAAATAGAAGCAATCCTGATAGGTAGCATTGAGGGACAAAAAATGCTGTTTTTCCACTTTTTCAAGCCAATAAGCTTTCTTGCTGTAAAAAATATATTATGAAGTATGGGATATCCAAAGCCAATCCCAACTTGATTTACAACTTTATATCAAGTGGTTCCAAAGTTATGTGTGCTACAAAGTCCTCATTTTGGCCCCTTTTAGGGTTTTATTTCCTTTTTTGGCTCAAAACAGCGACTTTAATTGGCTTACAACTTTCGAACCGTTGAGTAAATTTTTGTAGATGAAGTTTGCATTGACTTTAACTATCCTGTACTACAATATACTTTTTTTTGAGCAAGAAAGCTTGTTGGCCTGAAGAACTAGAAAAACAGCATTTTTTGTCCCTCGACGCTACCTATCAGGATTGCTTCTATTTTTACGTGCTTGGGGATCATCCAGATACTTTATGTGTCTAATATTTAATCCACATTTTTCCAAAGGTCCATCCCAAGCCGTTTTCAGACCATAGCCCAAACATGAGTGGACAATCTTTTTGGTGAGGCAGTGTATGCCGAATTGATCGACAACCCATTTATTCAAGCAGTCACCTCCCTGGCATTTGGCATGATCCTCTTCACAGCCAATAGAGACATCGAAGCCTGGAAGCACATCAAAATAGCACTAATGAGGGCCTCGGATGTTGGGAATCGGCTCACCAGTGCGCAAGCGTTAGAGTACATGGGCTACTGGTACCTCTGCAGAGGCGACTACCAAAACACATATGGAGCCTATGAGGCGGCGGTGGAACAATACGTCGGTACTGTCTATGATTGGTGTGAGACGAGGTGCCAAGATAATGTGGCGAGGATCAAGCAGAAGAAAGGGAATACTGACGCGGCCATTGGCTTTTACAGGCCCAACCTGGACGTAGACAAAGCCCTGTTCTACCCCCTTGATCAAGTGTCCTCGACTGTCGTGCCTGTTCCCGGCTCTTGGTCGTATCCATCTTCCTATCGTCAGAATCTCGACATATCTACTTACCTCTGAATGATAACCTTGATATTTGATATAGTCATGGAATCTAGTCACAGAAGTTATCAGACTTGAAATACTGAACAAGGACATACAGTGCTCGCTTGATTTTGTTTCAGATGATAAATACGTAGTTTTTGATGACCCGAGCATCGAGGTTCGATTATTTGAAAGAAGCTAAGCGGCAGGCAGAGAACATCTACGATATCGGCAACAGTCTGGTGGGTATCTTGTGCGATGACAGCGCCACTAAGGCGCCTTATTCTACGTAGACGAAGCGGGGTCTGAGGAGGTGTGCCTAGAAGATCAAACAACTGACTGTCGAGAGCGCCGGCAACATAAGAATCCATGCCTTGAATTCAGAACGGCGAATGGCATGAGGACGTAGACAAGAACAAAGCGACCGTGTCGGCAGGACGGCGGATCGATCTGCGGACAAAGATCCAAATCAAGTCAAGTAACGGTCAGCTGAATCACGAACACAGAAAGTCTTACGTTGGGTCAAAGGGAAAACTTGAAGGCGAATATGTGCAGGTCATGAATTGAGTTGGATCGTTGGGCGGTTCGAAGTTTAGTCCTGCGAGAGGCGCTGGCAGCAGCGAAAGGACGAAAGTAAGCCCCTCTTCTGCACCGAGAACACACAGAGATTAGTCTCCACAAGAGCGCCAACCGTGTTTGGCGCATATGCTCGCCGAACTAGGCAATGATCTTCCATCCGGACTGGCAACAATACTGTGATAGAGTTCCGATAAGTTGAACAACAAGGAGGTAGAAGACAGGCATAGATAGAGTCGCACCACTCCACTTCGCCGTCTTGAGCCCAAAATATAAGAGGATGCCCAGCCTTGTGTTACATTACGAGTAGACCAGGGAAGGCCTACATTTGCTCGTAAGAGTCTGCCTAGGAGGTCAATCAGCAGAAATGTAAATGGGGCAAAAAAAGGCGTAGTGACCTGTCAAACGCGATGGAGCAAGCTTGAGAGCGTAACATCGCCTCATAGGGCTGAGCGAGCGTACGAAGGTTGACGGACATCGAAAATTGGCTCAGCAGAGAGTGAGTATGTAGCAAAAAACACCCGAGAGAAGGGACGAGAGAAAGAGCAGCTTGCGAGTGAGCCAAAAAACGAAGAAGTTTGTGACAGAGAGAAGAACGCCAGGCCGAGCTGATGAATAACCCGAAATGAAATGAGACACGAGCCCGGAAATACGACGTCCACGTACACATACAGGACCAGCACCAGCTACCTCGTTGTTGGGTACCTCTCAGCGCGTGAACCTGACGGAGGGGAAATCGCTATACGTTCACGTTGAGCTGTGAGGAAGAACGAGAGGCGCTGGTGCTGGTGCGAGCGTGGAACGTCAGACTGCAGAGGCGAGGAAGGTGCCAGTGGGTACTTGGGAATGGCTGAAAGTGAGCAGAGGGAGCAGGTCGTGACGGGAAGTGGGAAGGCGATAAAGAGACGCAGGGTATTGTATACAGTATGGCAAAGGCGGGTCGCGTGCAGCAGTCGGCGGTGGGACAAACAACCAGCCCGAATGGGTGAAAGTCGATGGGGACATGCATACGGTCGCGGATGTCATTGAAGGTACTTATCTATGTAGAGCCATCCTCGGGGGTTTGGGCGTGGCGGCGTGCGCGGTCCTTGAGGATGATAGGAGCGTTGGAAAGCTCACCAGCCCGTGTTGACGACAAGTCCGGGACGGTGAAGTTGGGAGGAAAAAAGAAGAGAGGGAAGGAGGGAGGTTCGAAGGAAGGGTTGACCGCCGGAAACTCCGACCTGCCCGCACTACCTGAGAAACGTGTAAACTTTCAACCCAGCAGTGGACCACACAATCAAGGTCGCAGTGAAGGGCCCGCCACTGAGCAGGAACGTGACACCCTACCCAGATGGGATGGGATGGTTACAGTGTTTGGGCTGGTGAATTTCATGACACATGTGAGTGGTGTTTTCTGTGAGCAGGGAAGTTTTCCTGAGTCGTCGACTTTATTCTGTTCCGACTCATGCGTTGTCATTGGATTCATAGTTATATATACCGTCCTGGAAGGCTCCTCCAACACCACCTCAACCAATACCAAATCCAACACTGACGCCGCTGCGGCTCCTACGACCTCGCCCTCAGCCGCTGCCAGCCTTTGCCTTTCCATTTCCATGATCGCAGCTTGCCAATGGAGGGTGGAAGTTCGGCACGCTCACATTCTCGCTGCCAGTCTCTAATTAAAGGTGCGACCCGCGTCCGCCCCTCTATCCTTCCTTCGAATTCAAATTCTGAATCCCTTCCGCCCATCTTTCTTGTACATCCATCCTGAAGCCGACAGATAATACCAGATGCGTCTGATTTGAAGCGTCCCCTCTCGAGCCTCGAGCGCATAGCACCTACGTACAGCCGCTGGAGCTGAAGCTTGGGATCATCCGTTGACAACGGAAACGGAAACGGGGTTCTCGTTTGGTGGTAACACGGAAGGGTGGTTAGAGCGGGAGGTACGGGTACGATAAGTACTATACACCATCAAGTTCGCTCTACACCGGCCAGAAGGAACTCGAAGTTGGAACAGCGAGGAGGGAGAGAGGTAGGAACCGAGTTGTGTCGTGTCGTGTCACCTGAGTACGCACCACGGAGCCAGCGTTGATTTGAAGGCACCCTACCCTAGAGTATACCTAGGGTTCGTTCGGTATCTTGAAAGTAGCGCCGAGGTGTATTAGGGAAAGGGCGTTTGGGGGTAGGTGGTAGGTGCGAAACTATGTATGGATGGACTGAGGTGATGATAATCATATCAGGCAGCCTCGAACGCAACAAGGACGGATCCGGACGGTATATAATACGCTGCAGAGAGAAATTATGCATGTGGCGAAAACCAGCGGAGGAGGAGACGTGCGAGAAACGAGGGAGGGAGAGGGAGAGGGGAGGCGTACTACGACCCCAGCGGACTTAAGGATCGAGTTGGGATTGAGCGCTGGGCAATGAATGGCTGGCAGTGGGCACGTGCACGTCTTGAGGCATAGGGGACTCGAGAGGAGTGTAGCAGCCTGGAAGGGCAAAGCGGCGATATGATTTAGAGCTGGCTGGAGCGGGAGACATCAGTGCGAAGCACGAAGTACAAGGCACGATAGCGGTGTGGCACGAAAAATGCACATGCTCTACGAGCCCTGCACCGAAATCAAATTCGCAGCTGGCACCTCTCAATCAAGGCGTGGAATAGGTGGATGCAATACCGCTGTACATCCACGTCAAGATGGAAGGAAGAGGGATGTGATTATCGGCACTGGGGCGGATGTGGAATGTGAGACAGCGGGAATGGCTGAGAAGGCGGGCCGGAGCGGGGGTAGCATGATATCACGAGGACGCGCCGTTCCCAGCGCCGAAATCAAATTCGCAGCCGTCACCTCTCAATCAAGGCATGGAACGGATGGATGTAATACCGTTGTAAATCCACGTACACTGGGAGGAAGGAAGAGGGATTTGAGTATCGGCGCTGGTGCGAGCGTCGGCATGAGAAACAGTATGAAGGACCGGGAAGGAGGGTAGACGGGAGGGGATCGTGCACGTCCGAAGCACGGTTCATGACGAGATCACGAAAACGCATATATGAGCCCAGCATAAACATTATCTTTCCTACTCCTATATCCCAGCGCATGAATCAGATAGAGGGAACACATCTGTAGTTCACGTCTGGCTGGGAGGAAGAGGGATTCAAGCGTCGGCGTTGGGGCGGATGTGGGGAGTGATACAGCGGGCAGGGCAAGAAAGAGAGTGGAAGGGAGAGGATCACGTTCAGGAAGGGGAAGCTAGACGACAACACGAGTCAGAAGCACGGTGACGACATCACAAAAATACACACATGAGCCCAGCGTAAACATTTCCTTTCCCTTCCTACATCCCAGCACATGAATCAGACAGGAAACACGTCTGTAATCCACGTCTAACCGGGAGGAAGAGGGACTTGAGCGTCGGCGCTGGGGCCGATGCGTACGGGACGTGAGATGATGGGATGGGTGGGGAAGGAGTGTAGGAGTAGAAGGGAGGAGTGTGGGAGTGTGGAGGGGAGTGGAGGGAGTGGACCGTGATGAGGCTTGGGAGGACGAGAAAAGGCGATGGAGAGTCACAGGGCGTTGGTGTTGGGACGAATGACCAGGCGTGTATATCCATCATCGCGTGGCCTGAGGTGCGGGTATGGCAGCGTGAGCGGTCCTCGAGGCTGAGAGGGGCGTTGGAAAGCCCGCCAGCTCGGTTCACTGCGGGACGGTGGTTGTCGGGAGGAAGAAAAGAACCGCAAGAAAGGCGTTGGCCGACTCGGCTGACAATATGATCTCGCACGCACCTCATCAGGGTAGGGCAATCGACTCTCACCAGCCTCACCCCGTCTTGCCAATTCTAACCCAACGGTCTTCGTCACGTACCGTAATCGATAGCCCTCCGTCTGCTCCCTACTATTGCCTCCTTCGCCATTGTGAAGACCCCACTCCAGTGTTCTAGCCTGCTATCCATGCCCGCTTCCTCACTTCACGCCCCCGCGTTCATCAAGTTGATCTGGACACTCGATATCTGGACCTCTCGTTGGAACTTCGCAGATGCTAGCAAATAAATGTGACCGTTTGAACTCGGAAAGGATGGATGCGAGATGGCCAGTTGGTGCAGGTTAGACGGTTGTGGGTGAAGAACACGACTAGGCTTAGTCCCTCCCGACCTTGTGAGTATTTCACCTCTCGTTCTGTCGCCTCCGCCCCTTCTCCTTCCCCACCTTGATTCTCTCCCATCATCTCCTTGTTCTACTACCAACATACTCTCTCATTCTCTCGCGCCTCACCCTACCTATCGCTATCGATGATCCACTTGTCCACGCCCATGCCTATCTCGCTTGTTATCCTCATCCCTCATCCCTCCGCTCTTCGCTCTTTGACGTTCCACCCATCCTGACTCGTGTATCTGCTCTAGATGCTGACAATTCAATTCGATCTATGTACCATACCATATAGGTGTTGTACATACCCCGACCTACTCGTCGACGGTCGGTGTCCTAGCACCGATCGCGAAGCACCAGAGGATCCACGCCATCCTGGGGTTCGTCTGGGGTTCGGACCAGCCCCCCGCTTCCTCGAACCCGCTCGCTATGTATGTTCTCTCCTCTCCTCTCCATCCCATGTAGACGGATAGGTGCGCTTGTGTTCGGAAACGGGTGCGCCATGTCGTCGTTGTCGTTTCGTTTGTCATTTGTCGTTCATGTTCGAGCTTCCCTCTTCTTTTTTTCTTCCCAACTTCACCATCTCAGCGCACTCAACGTCGCAACATATGCTAGAGGCCGGCAGCTTTCCAACACTCCTACCAGCCTCGAGGACCGCGCACGCCACCACGCCCAAACCGCGTGAGGACGGATCGATATCTACGTAAGCACCTTCGACGACATCCCCAGACTGGTGCGCGTCCCCATCGACGCTTGCCCATTCAGGCTGCGGGCTTCGGGCAGGTCGTTCGTCCAACCACAGACCACCGCGACCCGCATCTGTGTACTATATTGCGACGCCTTGCGTCTCTGCAGCTGCGTCGCCTTCCCGCTTCCCGTCATGAGCCCCTCCCCTCCCTCTGCTCTCTTCCCCACTCCCATCCCGCTCATCCCACCTCCTGCGCCTCTGCTGTGACGTCCCGCGCCGCACCAGCCCCGACACTTCTCATCCTTGTTCCTCTTCCTCCCAGCTCAGTGTGGACTCTGTACAGCAATGGCCCCTTGAGCTGGTCAATGGGGATTAGAGGTATGCAAGGGTGAGATAGCTGGCGCTGGTCCCGTACGTGTACGTCCGTGGTTCGTTTAATTTCGGGCCGTTCATCTGCCCAGCGCAGCCTGGCGTCCTTCTCTCGGCTGGTCAGTGTATCCTTTGTTCGTTCGTTCGCTCTTTTGCAAGGCTGCTCTCAGTTCGGCTGTTCTTTTCTGCGTACTTACGCTTTGCAGAGCCGATCTTCACGTATTGTCCATCAACCTTCGTATGCTCGCTCAGTCCCATGAAGCGGTGATACGCTCTTGAGCTGACTACATCGCGCTCTACAGGTCACTATGCCTTTTTCTGTACCTATTTTTGCCAATTGACTTCCATTATGGACATATACGAGCATGTCTTGTGTTCAAGGCAGCGACGTGGTGCGACCTCTGGCGTGTCCTCTGTATCTTTGTCATTCTCACGATTGCCCTCGGCGCTGCTGCCAGTCCTCGTTGAAGGTCATCGATCGTCACTCATTTCGGCGATTATATGCGCACAAAGTTGGCGCTCTCGCAGACCACGCTGCTCTCGGTGCAGAAGAACTTACTCTCGTCCTTTCGCTGCTGCCCACCACGGAAATGAGACAGGATTCGGCGGTTGGTTCGAAGTTGGACGGTGGGGGTTAAAGAGCATGATTAAGCTTGTTCGAATTCCCTCAGGACCGGATGAGTACGCCACCTCTCGTTCCGTCGTCTCCACCCCTGAACTCTCCTTCCCTAAATTTCTTTCGCCACCCCTATCATAGTCACCCCTCGCGTCCCCGTTCTATCACCAACATACGGTCCGTTTCTCCTAGCCATCCCCTTCTCATCTTTCGCTCTCCCAACCGACCTTCTCACCTGCCCCGCATCTGGCCTGCTCTGGCGAAGCTCAGACACCTTGTCAAAGCTAATATCTTCAGACGTAGAATCCCTTTGGTACACCACAAGCTAATCTCGCTCGCTCGCCCTCTTGTGCATTGGCTCACCCCATATCGTCGACAGCTCTGGCGAATATGTAAACTGTAGCGGAAGAACAGCTGCTGAGTGGTGCGCGGCGGATGACGAGTTCGACTGGACTGGGTCGTCAGGAGTGTGAGTTATCGTGTTTCTCCCCTTGCTCTTTCGTCATCCGCCCCATGTCCAATCGCCTTTCTTTCTACTGCTGATGGACCCTGTCCTCACTTCTGCCGCCTCATCGCTGTACCTTTTATCTTTCACCCAGGTCCAATGTCAGACCTGTTTCCTTTGCTCCTCATCGATTGCTTCCAGACTCGTTCTTCTATGTACCTTGGGTCGTCGCTCCTCTCCCCATTCTAATTTGGATTCTCCCGACACTGTCAATTACTTGTCACGCATCCGGCGCTGCCCCTTACAACTCTTCTTTTCCCGATATCCGAAGCGTAGCGGCGAGCGGACACACGACCTCGTGTCCCCACCGCTGGCAGACGACGAATGAATGACAAAGACAATTTCGGGCCCGACGCCGCTCGTGCTCCTTCAGGTGACTGCTATTATTCATTCCGCTGAGCGCGGTCCTGGGTTAATTTGAGTGGAGACCCGCAGGCCATGTCAATGAACTAAAGGACGACAAGGCGCTCGATCGTGTCCTTTCATGGAATTAGGTTCTCTCCCGCTCTCGCATCCTTTCCTTGTCCTCTCTCATCGGACTCTCACAGCTTGTGCCCCGAACACCATGGAAACGAGGGAGAAGAGTAGTTGGATAGCGGAACAATCGAGATGGGCATCATAGGTCGGTGTTTTCCTTCTCTGTTGTTCCCCCACATATTTCTCTTCTCTCACGATTGCTTACCTCTCCGCACTTCTGTATCATGTTCCTCCTTTCCAGTCCTTTCGCGTACTTCGTTTCCCTTCTTGCGCAGGCATCCTACCTGCTCGGGGCGGATAAGATGCCCATTCCACCTTCCCACCCTCGACGCGAGGTGTTCGCTCTTGCACCAATCCTAACTGCACCAATTCTAACGCGCCCTATATTCCCCTAGGAACACGCCAAATCCTCGTTAAAGTCGTGCGTCAGGAGTCGCCTCTTGAATGGGCTGCGCTTCATACTTCGGTCGACGTAGTCCACGAAGCATGACGTACGACCGGACGGCATTTAGGAGCTTCTCGCTCTTTCAGTGCTCTGAACTTGAGCACTTAGCGGCGAGCCGAGAGCAAACTTGCAAACGATTCCTTATCGCTGATCCACGAGGACGGCGAGGAACGATACTAGCCCACAGTCGCCGATCCCTGACCCCTCCTACCTGCTTCGAGCGGCTGATATCACCCGTGCTTCCTTCCTTCCTCTACGGACGCTTCTGTGCGAGTTGGCCCCAGACACGGTGCCTACTACACCAATCGGAGCTGGACCAGGGCGGTAAAAAATATCTCGCCCGCTATTTGTCTATAATTTCGGGTGGGTCGCCCTCTGAGACTTATATTCCAACTATGCACCTCCTCTTTCGACCCGGCTGAGTGAAGGTACAATTGAGAACGGTGGTTAGATCTTGCTATCGGGTTGCGGCGCCAGTTTTATTTTTGGCCAGCGCACGATGAATTTCATCTCTTCCAAAAAGGATTCGAGATTCTATTTGTCATTGCAATATGTTATTTTTGTGCAGATGGGTCCTTGAAGGCCGTGCCTCCACTTTCCCGTTTCTGACAAGTTTACACGTCGTCCAATATGACAGACACAGCCTATATGCTCACTCGTATTGGTCAAGTTTTGATGAATTGGAATGAGGATAGCCTCGAATGTTCGAAAGAACTGCCTCAGAGTGTATAATTACTCCAACGGAGGGCATGGTACGTAGCGAAGAGACGATTTCACTGCATTTGCTGTGAGATGCTGTGGAATCTGGACGAATCAGCTGTTTCCTTGGCCAGAAAACTTTACACCCTCGTCGGCCATCGGACAGGGAGAACCGTGATACACTCAAGATGAATACGGGTATACTTGTCTTAGGACGCCGACTATAAAGGTGCCTTTTCTCTTGCCCACCCAAACACTGCGCCTTTCTCCCCGCAGACACCGCGTACCTCTTTACCTTGCTGCAATGCCAGCTTTCAGGTGGGAGGTCCGTTGGAAACCTCCAGATAAACTGCCTGATATCCCAACGAGCACGAGGGACTCTGATACCATCGACCCGATTGAGCTGCATGTCCGCTGTGTCTGGAGAGAAATTCAGGCGCGCACGAACGCTCTCGCCGGTGCAGCAGCGGTAGGCCTAAGAAACTCGTATTGCTTGAGCTATGACTGATACTCTTCCTTCATAGGGATGTGACGGCGCTGTATCTTATCTAAACTCAGCTGCCGGGATATCGCAGGAGATCTGGACGGAAATCCAAGAAATCCAGTCATCGTCTCCTGATCTTCTACTCGAGTCCTGGGTACTCTTGAAGAAACACCGCCTGTGAGTTTGACCAGCGCATCGGTGTGGAGTGGATGGATCTGACTGACGACGTCGCAGGCTCCTCTCTGACATGCATCGGAATGTTGAGGCAAATCTCATAACAGATGAGGTGGCCGAGGACCTCGGCCAGCGTATGTTTGCTATCCTCCAAGAATTCAGGGTACGTAGGCATCACTCGTCGAGGTTATTATCACTAATTGTCTATCATTGCAGGCGACAAAGATATCAGGCTCGTTTGTGGGGCCAAGTGGAAGTGAGTGAAATGTCCTTTTTCGTCAATAGGAATCCAACACTTTCACAGATTTCTTCCAAGGTGCACATGGCCTCAATTTCTATGGCGGACATTTCGTGGCCAATACCGTCAATCAGGCATGGGAGCCAGACCCTGTTCTCTACAAGCGCTTCGTATGTGTTCCGCATAACCTGCTAAGTGTGGGGAATGCTGAGAGAGTGGTCTTCTTTTGATAGATGCTCCACCTTGTGCTCATCCAGACCTTGTTATTTTGACCCGCAGGCCACACGTTGAGGCCCAAACTCTTAGCCCGTAGCTATCTCGTGGTGATGGATGCAAGACCTCCCTTGCGACCTTTTCCATGAGCATCTGCGGGTGCGTTTGGTGCTTGGCATGTGTTCCTGCGTGGGAGAAAAACGAGGTGTCTTTTCTCATTTCCTTTTTTTATTGCTTGATAATTTATTAATACCTGGGAGATGTCAGGTTTCCACGTTGGTGGATGTCAAGATAAGATGCACATGGCTCGCGTAATACCTTATGCAACCAGTAGTCACTGTGTTAGGAACACTCTCTGGACGTTTTGCAATATAGATTTTTCTTTTTCCTTTTCTGTTCTCTTTGTAATACGCTTGGTTACATATATGCGGACTACTAGACTAGGCAAATGGGCCGCTCAAAAAGCCAAGATGCAGATAGGAGACTGGCTGCAACTAAGGAATAGATCATCAGAAAAGAAGAGAAGATTTAAAGGTACCACTGGAAAGCAGAAACTGAAGAACTGAAGGCCAGGAAGTGTGTCGTTCGTAAGATCGGCTCTGCACGAGAGAGCAGCTTGCAAAAGAGCGAACGAACGAACGAACGGAGGTTACGCTGACCAGCTGAGAGAAGGACACCAGCCTGGGCCGAGCTGGGCAGACGAACAACCTGAAATTAAATGAGGCACGGACGTACATGTACGTGACCAGCACCAGCTATCTTATCCTTGGGTACCTCTCACCCCATTGACCAGCTCAAGGGGCCATCACCGTAGAGAGTCCATGTCGAGCTGGGAGGAAGAGGAAGAGGGATGAGAGGTGTTGGGGCTGGTGCGAACGTGGAACATCACAGCAGAGGCGTGGGAGGTGGAGTGAGTGGGAATGGGAGTGGGTGGAAGAGAGCAGAGGGAGGGGAGTGGGTCGTGAAGGGAAGCGGGAAGATATAGTAGATACGGGTGGCGGCAGTCGACTGTGGGACGAACGACCAGCCCGCAGCCCGAACGGGCGAACGTCGGTGGTACCGGTCACGGGGTGCCTTCGAAGGCAATTACGTAGATATCGATCCCCCCTCGCGCGGATTAAATGGGCATGGCGGCATTCGCGGTCCTCGAGCCTGAGCTGACGGGAGCGTTGGTAAGCCCTCCAGCCCACGTTGCGATGTTGAGTGTGCTGAGAGGGTAGAGTCGGGAGGAAAAAAGAAGAGAGGGAATGACAAATGACAAACGAATCGACAACGACGACATGGCGCACCCGTTCGAAAACAAAGGTGCCTATCCGTCCGCATTCTAGTTGGAACACTCATCACGTGTGCATGGCCCGGGGGCAAAATGGACCCAAGGACACTTCATCACGAGAGTAGGACAAGAGGACGTGGACGGGGGTGTTATTGTTACGTAGCGCTCGGGCAGGAGGGAGGGTCGCGTGAAGAGAATGAGGGGACGAAGGACGGGAACGGTACGGAGGGATGGGTAGCAACTTCGGAAGGATGCATGGAAGAGCGAAGATGTGGCGTAGATGGGGATCGGGAGGGAAGAGACCAAAAGGAAGGGGAAGGAGAAGGGGCGGAGACGACAGAACGAGAGGTGAGATACTCACCAGGTCGAGAGGGACCAAACCTAGTCATGTTCTTCACCCGCCACCGTCTAACCTGTACCAACCGCCCATCTCACACCCGTCCTTTCCGGGTTCAGAAGGCCACGTTTACTTGCTAGCGTCAGCAAAGTTCCAACGAGAGGTCCAGATATCGAGTGTCCAGATCAAATCGATGAACGCGCGGGGGCGTGAAGTGAGGAAGCGCGCATGGATAGCAGGTTAGGTACCGAACACTGAAGTGAGGGTCGTCACAATGGCAAAGGAGGTCATAGTAAGGAGCAGACGGATAGCTAAGCATCGGTACGTGGCGAAGACGGTCGGGTCAGAATTGGGAAGGCAGGATGGAGTGTCTTCGTTTTGAACTAGAGCTGCTGTGCTGATGAGAATTGATGTTCGAGTGGGTGCGTCCTGCCCTAATGAGGTGCGTGCGATATCATTATGTCAGCTGAACCAGCCGACGACGGCTCCCTCGATTCTTTTTCCTCCTGACGACTGCCCACGCTGCGATACCGACGACCCTGTTTTTGAGGTGGACTCGAGCTGGTCGTTCCTCCCAACACCTACCGCCCTTCCCTCGTCCTCCACTCCCCCACTCTCCTG
>JANKHO010000760.1:0-16028 GCA_027627235.1 Agrocybe chaxingu | reverse complement strand
TTAGCACGAGCTCCGGAGCCAGTGACGCTGACATTGAGGCGGGATGTAGCAGTGGATCTTGTGCTGCCTCTTGAACTAGGTCGAGGTGCTGCATTAGTGGGAGATCGTACTGGGGAGGTAGTCGTGCTAGTCTTTCGGAGGGTATTCGTGGACTTGACAGAAGCGGAAGAAGATTTCAGCCGAGCGGCCCCTGGGGTAGAGTTGGTTGGGGAGGTTGATGATGGGAGTGCACTCTTCTTCGACTGCACGCTCGCCAACGAAGCTCGTGTGATGAGCGTCTTCTTAACAGGAGTCGAAGGGTTCTCAGTCCCCTTGCCTTTCAGCACCCTGGAACTGGTAACCGAGGATCGTGACGACGTCGGGTCGAGCTCTTCTCGTGCGTTCTCGTACATATCGCTCTCCGTCTGAGCATCCCCGTCGGGACTGTCCTCTTGCGCGCGGTCCTCGGTATCGCGAAGCCCGTACTCGCTCCGCTCGTCGCCCAGGATGGAATCGCCCTCTTTGTGATCGACATCCATGTCTTCCTGATAACCTTCGTCCGTCACATCCTCCTCCTCAGCACTATAGCCCTCCTCGCCGTCTGCATACTCGCCATCTTCGTTCATCGAGTACCTATCATCGCCACGAGGCTCGACGATCGATGGAGCAACGCTGCTTACGGTTTCGAGACTGACATACGAGGCCGAAGGTGTGAGCTTCGAATCTGGTCTGTCGTGGTCCTCGTCTTTGTCCAATATGCCAGGCCCTCGTCCAGCTCGCACCTCGTTGGCAAGCCTCTTCGCAGGAGACATGCCAGGTCCTGAGGCATCCCCAGCCGCAACACGCCGTCGTGGGGTAGCAGACACCGTGCTGTTGCTCGCCACAGACTCCGTCGTGCTTCTCGCAAGACTCCGGACCGAGCTTGCCGAGCTCTGAGCCCGTTCCCTGTCCCGATCACGAACAGAGGATGCAACGCTTCTCGTTGGCAGATTGCGGCTGAGTACGCTAACACGCATGCTGCTAGCGACGTCGCTTTCAGGGTCGACTTTGGAAGTATGCGGATGACTAGAAATGGGACGAAGGAGGAGAGCAGAGTGGGTTGAACGTTGGCCGGTGCCTTGAGCGCGTTTGGCGGCGGACGCAGGAGATTGTGATTTTGGAGAAGAGTAAGCAGGGGGGTTGAGGAGGTCATTGATTGGGACTTCGATATCTGCAAGAGGGGGAAGAGGTTGATTGATGAGGCAGCAAAGGTGATAGGAAACAACGAAAGACTTACGGTCGCTGATTTCTTTGATTGCCCAACCCTCGAGTGCATCGAAGCCTCTCTCTTGACGGATGGCTAACCAGCGCTTAGCAATCCACTTGAGTAACTCCACACGCGCTTCCTCGACCGCAACACGGATGTGCGAGGTAGCCGATAGTTGCGGTGCATTTGTGTCGGTGGGGTGAGGCCGGAGGAGGATTGAGGACACTAGTGTCTATAGGTAATGTGTCAGATGAAGGAAAGGAACAAATTACACAGCAGAAAGACAAAGAACGAAAAACAGCGAGAATGACCCACCTGATACAAAAGGGCAGCCCACCCTTCCTTTACCCCTCGCAATACCGCCTTCATTGCCCACTCGACCCGCTCTCCGTCCTCAAACCTTGCACCCTCGCTCTCGACAATCTCCATCCATTCCTCGCTCTCAAAGCACTGTTCTGCCTCCTTCGCCACACACTCATCCACGCCTTCCTCACAGTCACTATCATGTCCTTCACCGTCTCTTTCCACACGTCGATGTTGGACTCCAACTTGGCTAAGGCATGCTCCGCTGCCCAGAGGAGCGCGAACGCATTCAAAGGAGATCGTCCGTTTGCCCACACCCCTGACGACGGAGTCACGGATTTTCTGCGGAAGGGATGCAAACTCGACGTTACACCAGCCTTCGCCGAAGAGTCCCACCAAAGCTCTTCGCGCTCCTCGTTCCAGATGGGTGTTACGTACATCTTCTGCCAGGGCGAACTCGAGGACCCTCGGCGCTCGCCTCGCGCATTGTCGGCACCTGCATCCGCCGGTACCCCATCTACCACCTGTAATTGATTCATATTCGGAGAAGGGCAAAAATGCGTGGAAGAGGCCATGACACATCTCCTGCGCAATACGCGCCTGGATTTCATCTTGCAATGAGGGCAGGGTGAGGTACAGTGCTGCGCGAAGGATGGCGAACGCGGTGCTGAGGTCGTACGAGCGATGCGAAAAAACGAGTGTGCCGGTGTATATAAAACCGAGGGTGAAATGAAGAGAGGCGGGGGTGAACGGTGGAGAGGGTAAATTCAGTGTAGGTGGTTCGCCATTTGTGCCTGTGGTTTTCGTGGGCCAAGCGATAAGTGCGGTGTGGAAGTAAGAACATCGCGACACGAGAATGAAGCGGTGGGAGGAGAAAATGGCTGTCGTGCTCTCGTGTGAGCCGCCAAAGTTGCCAGTGAGGGCGAGCCGCACGTCTGAATAGAGGCGAGAACGCCACATGAAGACTAGGTCTTTCCTCAGCTTGTCGATCCGCAAAGCCTCTGCCTCGTCGACCTCACTCCCTTCCCCGGCCGATCCATTGGTCAATAGGCCGTGCTCGCGCGCTTCAGAGGAGTCGAACAAAAATTCAAACGCCTCGCCGAAGCCTTTACCGGTGTACAGATACTCGAGCTCGTTCGAAAAAGTGTCGGGTTGATGGATGTTGTTAAACGAAGGAGACTAGGGCCCGTCTGTCCAGTCGGCGCATGTGAGGTAGCGAGGGTCGTTGTCGGGCTTGCAGGACGTCCATAAGGTGATGGTGTACGAGGAACCAGAGCTCCAAGTGCGGGCGTCGATGTGGATGGATCTGCATAGCCAAGGGACAGATTCGACTCGGCAGGGTAAGGAAGGGGAGACGGCGCGCCGCCAATGGGGCGGAAGTAGCGGCTTTGGAAAGAGGGTGGGGCGCGTGCATACACGATTGCTGTGGTCGTCATACATTTTTAGTCAATGACGAAAAAGGAGGCAAAGCCCAAGCAATGCACACCTTTATGACCCCATACCTCCTCAATAACACCCAGTCCCGGACCATTGCTAAGCTTGGCCATCACACTGGATGGTCCATAGTCCTCTGGGTCTTGCTCATCGGCGCCTTCAGCGACGAACTCCCAGACCACATCCGGGAAACGGTCCTTGGCGTGGTGGAATAGGGATTCCAGATGGGTTTGCCATGCCTGTGTTGAATTCCTTGTAGCCTCCTGCAGAGACGGTGCAGGCGGTGTGTTGGGCGCGACACTAACGAGCTGCGCCATTCGCGGTCGTGCTCGTCACCGTTTTCGTGCTCGTCGTCGTTGCGATCGTGTTGATCGATTTGCAGGACGGTTATGGGTTGAGGTTCCGGGTTCGTGCCACGTCAGATGCCGGAGGGGCAGGTGGATGAGGATGGCCGGATTACGGGAGAGGAACGTTGAAGACGGCGACGGAATGACAAGGAACGACGACGACGAGCAGCCTGGCCAACAACACGAGGCTGGTCATGGGAGGTTAGGGTTTTGATGACTAAGCAATCAAGCAACCAACTCCGAGTCTTGCTTCAATTTGGTATGAATGTCTGAACCACAGTAGGCTTTTGCATGTCTCGTTGGAGGTACCATGGCCGTGTTGTTATATGGATGAAGGGAGGATGGAAACCCGAGAGAAGACACGGCACCTCACCCCATCCCTCCCTTATTCGCATGCCACCATCTGTTCAGCGTCCGGGGTTCTGGGATATTTTAGGACCGCGAATGCGACGGGAATTTGAAGTCAGAGAAATATACCACCCCCAGGAGCTTAGAGGGAGTGAGCCCATGGTTCGTTAAAGCCGATAAATCCGAGCTAGAAAGTACTACTACACTGTCGGCACTTGTTTCGTGTGAGCATAGTGCCGCCCTAAATGCCATGATAAGCCGCAGGATAATGTCTTCCAGGGACCTATACAAACCATGTAAATACACGACTTACGGTACAATAGCATCGACCCTGAGTTTGATATACGATATGGTCTATGAGCAATGGCAATAAGTCGACTTTCAAGTTCACGACAGCCCATGGGTCGCAGAGTGAACAAATAAATATTGAAATGTTCAAATGAGCGTTTATACCCGTGAATAACGAAGGAAGGCCTCATCTATTCATCACTATCTCTCCGTGGAGAATATCTGGCCGATTGGGGCGGTTTATGCGTTCCCGTATGTGTAGGATTGCGCGGCTGGTAAGCACCGCGTGAAGGCAGCGCGTCATTCTGGCGTTCATCGTGGGGTTTCATCAGTAAATTGTATCATCGCTCGTCGAAACAATGGCATACGTTACTATGATGAAACGATATCCAATATCGATCTAGGCTACCGTGAGCAGAATTTAATGCAATGTCGATAAGAGGGCCCACCGTTTGTAACCGAAGCAAGATGATGTTAACGGAGGACAGAACTACGAAATTTTCAGTGCCAATATTCGCCTCTGGTCGCATAATACGCACTAAAAAGGTACACATAGTATACAATTCCTGAGCGAAGGTCAGCAATCAAATACAAGTAATTGAAAGACATTCGAGTTCACCTTCGCCATATACCGTGGCGTACAAGGCAGAATGTCCTCTAAATCTATCTGCAAATATTTGATTCAACACCTAGTGTGGTATATGGGCAAGAATATGAGCAAGAATACACACATGCTTTAATTGCGGGTATGATCATCAGGATCATAATGACTAGAATGAATAGGGAGTCGCCATTTAATACTAGCCCGGGTCGAAAGTAAAATCAAGGTGCGTACTCGTGTCCCAGACCAATAACAGTACCCAGCTCAACAGAATGCCGTTATTCGCTGTCAAATTACCCATCGCAAAGCAGCCAACGAATTGCGGTATCGGAGGGCTGGCGACTAGATATCCCGACTTGAAGTTAGGCGCGAAATTTACAAAAGATATGGTGAACGCCCATACATGACAGTGACCTCAACGATTGGGTCAGAAAGTAGACATGAGGGACCCATATTCCCGTGAAGATAATAGGGAGGACGATCGTGAGCACCCGGTTCCGATTCCAGACTGCCCATGCTCGGAAGGTAAGCACCACTGTGTCGATCACGAATTCCAGTGAGCTAGACCTTAATAAGAAAAAAAACTCAAGAAAGAATTCTACGCACGTTCTGACGCCGCCATCCCGACGACAAACAACGACCTCCCTGCATTCGTGAGCAAACGACATGTTGCAGGGCTCAGATTGGCGCCCAGCTCCTCTGATGCCGTCACGAATTGATGAGAATTGGGCCGGGTTACCGCGAAGGAGACTTACGATGAAGAACCAGCCACACCGTGTCGATGAACGGGAGGTACCGCTGAACGAGATACAGGACCTTCAGCGCCGTCCATTTCCCTGGCCAGACGTGCTCGATCTCCATACCCATGGTGATGAAGTAGTCCCAGACGTAGATCACACAGGCGGCGACTAAGGAGATGGAGCACATCATTAGGGAAGTGCTGAGGAGTGAGATGGACCAGGACGCACTGTCAACCTCCTACACAGCACCGAGAGACGCCCTTAGGCACGAGAAGTGAAATGCGAAAGGGCGAATACGCACCCTCATGAGTATCCATTGCCGTAGCCTATCACTCAAGAAAGTTGCAGAGTTGTCCATCGTGTTCTCGCGGGTAGCGATGGCCCGTCCGAGATTGTCAGAGGTAGAGAAGTGGGATACAGGGGGCGGGGTCCTATAAGATATCGCGACGAAGAGCGCTTGCAGATCTCTTCTTTAAAGAAGTACCGTAATCTCCCATTTGTATTTCCGTCAGCTCCACGTCTCCTAAAAGTGAAAAGCAACCGAACAGGGATTATACATCGGAGCATTGACTTGACTGGTGCGCAGGTACGACGGTTAGGCACCGTCAAAGCAGGCAACAAGCACCTTGTCTTTTCAGTGGATCGTCGCCTCGAGCAAGTCGGCATTCCTACTCGGGCTAAGGAATCTCCGCAACCAAAGGCGCTGTTCAGCTTGCTCAACAGAAAAACCCACTCTGCGTACCCATACAACCATTCTCGCATCCCGGACCTCACTCATCTCCCCTCAACATCAACCCCCTAAGAGATAACGCAACGCAGATCATCGCGTGCTTGAAGCTTCCGCATCACCTTCTCTTCCTTCCAGCCAATGAGCGCGCCCCTCGAGCTCCATCTCGAGTCGTCGACGCCCGTTCTGGGTGTATCCCCATCACGGACCCACAACCCCGCTTACGCGATAGGTGCTAGTCATTAGCGTTGACATAAGCATCGATCAACGCCCTTCCCTACGACAGCCTACGACGGAGGTGGGATCAATGAAATGGCACTCAGAAGGGGGAGGGTACGATCGTGCATTTATGTCACCGGAGCAGCGAGAGATGCGGCTGACGAATCGACAGGGTTCTGAGCTTTTTCCGAAGGGACTCGGAGTATTGTCAGAGAGAACTGAGGGAAGCGTTGTAGGACAACGCAAGTCTAAAGGAAGGGAGAAGATTCCTCGCGACCCTAATACCTGTCTTACGCTGTAACAGCGTCATAATACGGCGAGGGTGTTCGAACGTTCCGATTAAGACGCATGTTGGCAAAACTGAGGTAGGATTCCTGTCAGTCCACGAGTTGCTCAAAAGAAGCTAATGCGCCACACTAGGGCTATCAGTTCCCGGTCACGTATATTGTACAATGCCCATCGAGAAGCAATACCTGAGGATGAACGCATTATCAGCGTAAATCAAAACATGGTGTCGAACTTTTTATATGAAGAGAGAAGAGATCGAGACTGATCAAGAGCAAGCCGCGCAACATTGAACACGCGAGCTGGCGATCATTGATCACGATCGATCGCAACCCTGAATACCTTTAGGTGTCTAGGCGGCGGCGCCGTTACTCATGGAGAACATATCAGCCGTATCCCAGACGGTAATGAAGTGTAAACGCGAACAGAGAACGTCTCTCGGGCCCCCCGGCGTTCAGAAATGGACCGTACCGGGTTAAACCTCACTTAACCATGGCTTCCTGATACGAAGAACCTGAGAGAATATTCTCTTGAAGGAAAAGAGCTTATCGAGATCACTGGAGCGCCTAAGAAGTGCGAGAC
This sequence comes from Agrocybe chaxingu, assembly GCA_027627235.1. NCBI lineage: Eukaryota > Fungi > Basidiomycota > Agaricomycetes > Agaricales > Agrocybaceae > Agrocybe > Agrocybe chaxingu. The sequence continues at coordinate 8,929 of JANKHO010000760.1, read as the reverse complement.
TTGTCTCTGATAGACCTGAGACGAAGAGGACAAAAGGGTCGTCGATCAAGCTTCAAGCGTTAGCCCATTGCTGGTCTTTAGTCATCCTCTAGATAGTTGCGTATCAGCGTCAAGACCAACAAGAAAAATGGCGGCGTATGACTCCTCATAGCCCGAAGGCCTCTGAAGATCGGAATGAATGCGCAAATGGTAGTACAATCAAAATATCCGCTGTTCAAGATAATGAGATGTAATGACGATGCCAAGAAAAGACGATACGCACCAGACTAGAATACATCACCAAGAACAGCCCTAACCCGGTCGAGAACCAGCTCATTCCTCTCTCCAGATGTCTCCCTCGCCTCCAAGCCAAGACCCGTCAGCTCCCACAAATCCTCCGGTAGCTCCGTGTATCCATCAACAGGTTCCTTGAGCAGCCTGTGCCTCTTGTCGAATCCGTATACACTGGTCTCCACGTACTCCGCCTCGTAACCGTCTGGAGATGGTGAAGCCGTCAATGCGGGCTTGGGCGACAGAATTCGCTCGATGGGTTGGCTGGTTCGATCTTGCTTGACCCTCCATAGATTCCTGAACCCCCCAGTCTTGGGCAGGTTCTTCACGCTCTCTGCGAGCGAGAGGATGCCTTCGTAGTCGTCCTTCGTGAGTGTGTAGGCGGATCCTTTGGCGTCGACGGCAACGCCAGGGGCAAAGAAGGCGAGTGTGAAACCCTCTGGGTCGGCAGGGGCGTTGCGAAGGACAGCAAGCTTGAGAGCAGAACGAGTTGGCTCAAACTCCGGAAGAGCCTCCGCTCTTGCGAGGTATCCCGAGTATGGCGACGTCCACGGTGCTTGTGTTGGCGGCATTCCGGAGATGAAGTGCCTGTAGCTGAAGTTGGAGGGTGTGAGGAGGTTGTAGAGCGAGAGCGTAGCGACGCCAACGAGGGCGAAGATCAGGATGGTGGGTGGTGGCATGAAATAAGACGTAGTTTTGGGCTGCGCCGCAGATAAGAGGCAGTTTATATGTAGTTTAGTCCATATGATACCGCGAACGCATGCTTCGCTCCTTGTTCAATGTGGTCGCCTGCCGTTCTGGGCAAGTCCTGGATTCTGGCAACAGTCGGAAGCATGGCTTGAGTATGGAGGCGATACGCAGGTTACTCTAAGGCATAAAGACTAGACATACCTGGTTACAGCAAGTGGTCGAAAGCGTTCGCGATCAGACAGTAAGTAGAGTGCGGTGGAAATTTACGAAAAAGGGGGAGAGCAGCCAAATTCCGAGCATCAACTGTTTGTTTCAGGGGACGTCGGCGTGCGCAACCAATCACATCGTTGAATCTTTTTCGTGGTTCGAAGTTTACAACGGTCAGAGAGATGCTACGGACAATGTAAGCAAAGATCTTTAATATGCGTGGACGTATATTGATCGATATTTCAGAAAGCCCAAGAATGCTCGGTCGAAAAGAGTGTTGGACGGACGCCAACCCAAAGAAATCGAGGATGCCAGGACGGCCGTTTTCGTTAAGGGGACACATACGGGCGATGTTCTGAACTCTGTTTTCAAGGAATTGGTGAGTTTGACGCAATCGCGTACTTTTTCAGGCTGATTATGCCTCCTGGGGTAGATGTCGCTGAAGCGTCCCGATGCAATCGCCTTCAACAAAAAGAATGAAATCCACCCATTCGATGCGACTTCCTCATCTTCAGCGTCACTAGAGTTTTGGTCATCCAAAAACGACGCCTCTATGTTTGTCATCGGACAGACATCGAAGAAGAGACCTAACGACATAACCTTCGTCCGCATGTTCGATGGAAAGGTGCTCGATATGACGGAAGTCGGCGTGGAGAGTTGGAAGGGAATGGCGGAATTCAAAGTGTGCTCGGCGTCCCATTAGCCTATTCGTGCACTCACCACACACCGTCAGACACCGAAGTCGACACCGGGCCACAAACCATTAATGCACTTCGCGTCAGAACTGTTCGACACCCACCCCCGTATGGTGCAACTAAAATCCATGCTCATCGACCTCTTCAACGGCGAAGAGATCGAATCAATATGCCTCCCCGGAATCGAGCACGTCATCAGCGTATCCTGTGCACCTACCCCTGCCTCTCTCAACACTGCAACTTCCGCCGCCTTCACCGGCCAACCTACCCCTTCCAAAGACGACGTCTCTTCCCTCCCAAAAGTTCACCTCCGAACATACACCATCAAACTCAAATCCTCAGGGACACGGATACCACGCGTTGAGCTTGTGCCGATGGGCCCGTCGCTCGACCTCGTCTTAAGGCGGCACCAGCCCCCGGATCCCGAGCTTTGGAAGCAGGCGATGAAGCGCCCCAAGCTGAAGAAGACGGATGTGGAGAAGGGGCTGGGCAAGAAGAAAAAGAACATGGAGGTGGACGATATGGGCGACTTGAGGGGGCAGATCCATGTGGGCAAGCAAGACTTGAGCAAGTTGCAGACGAGGAAGATGAAGGGGCTGAAGGCCGGTGTGGACGAGATGCAGATGGATGGCGGTGCGGAAGACCCGGATGGGTTTGGGGATGGCCGAGGAAGAGGAGAAAGCAGGTGTAGCTGCACATTCGATCCTTTCGATACGTGTTTTCGTTGTTCAATGCGACTTTCCTGCTTTGATTCATGTGACAGTTCGAACCATGGTTTATGTGCGGCAGAAAGGCTATTCGATCTCATATCACCTTTATCGCGCATCTTTCTCTTTCGATGCCTTTGTCGAATCTTGGCAGCGGTCCTCCGCACAGGGCCCCATCACCTCAGTCATCCGTTGAACGGGTGTGGCGGTAGCATGTACCGGTTAAGAGTTGGAAAGCGTTCGTTTCTCTCGATTTCTCTGAGCTTGAATGCCGGTGTCCTTCATTCAGGCCGGTTCAATCTTTATGCTATGAAATTCATTGAACTCCTTTATTCCCTTCCATACAGAGGATTCGATGGTGACCAGAGGTTCTAAGTGCAATCTCATTGGGTGGGATGCCTATCATTGGAGCTCAGTCTTCTAAATTCTCAAGGTGGATCACATCTCCCAGTCAACGTACAATCTCATCGTCATCCTTGGAAACCCCTAACTCATTGGTCCTTCGTCCGACGATAGAAGTGGGCCAAGACTAGCAGGGGAGTCGAATGAACAGACATCGCGAAATCTAGCGGCGATTCTCCCCGAAAACCAATAGAAATTTATCACCCTTTATCTGAAAATGAAGGTTCTGAAATTGTACAAGCTGACCGAGGTTAGCACCTTATTCGCATCGCTATGGATAGCGAGAAGCGCACCACTCTGGAAGCACCAGAAGGATCATGTTGAGCGCTAACCACGTTTTGTGGAAGTGTTTCACCATCTCTCGAAGCTCACTGTCACTATCCTTGGTTTTCAAAACCGCACAATCGATGGTCTTGGAGCGGAAACCATCAGGCTTCGTTGAGGCCGAACTCACAGGCGCCTGCTTCCCCGACTTGGCATTTTTGCGTCGATCACCTCTGAAAAAGGCAGCTATGCTATCTCTTGTGTCTGGTTCAACAAGCGCTCGTAGCCATCTGCCTTAGGAAATGTAGGGGGTCACAACAAACGCCTAAAAACGCGACCACGCCTGGGAAAGGCCCATCCAATAGTCTTACGAAGTGCTGCAATTCGTATCACACGACCACTTCGAGCCCGGACTGCACCGGTAATGTCGAAGGAGGTGGAAGGAATTCCACACATCTACTTCCATCTAGTCTCCTTTTGTCGAGAAGTGTGGCGACTGTCAGTTGTTGCTGAGCCAATAGAAGGCTTTCCCCGCGACGAGCCGACAAACGTTCGTCGAAGCTAAGAATACCTTTTCTTGGCGCCCGCTTCGGTGCGGGCCGATGGCTCACAGCTCTGCTTGAGTTGACCTTAAATGTGCGGATTAAAGGCTCGTCATTTTTGTTCTTACTAACGAATGGTTCTCGCGATCCCAGAGTGATTCAGAGTTGAGCAAAATGTGCTACTGGAGAGGAGAATCTGCGTGACCGGTTCATCGAGTGCGGTGGAAGAAGTATACGCCAAGAAGAGCCGACCACATGCCGACCCTGATCACGATAACGAAGCCCCCAGCCGATCTAGAAAATTGAAGAAGGAAAACTGACCTCACATTTAAGTGCACACGACCTCCAATTCCTGCTCTCTCCATCCCCACTCCCCTTCACCCCTCGAGGAAGAGGCCGCGGTAGAGTCATAGAGGAGCTCAGGGCTATTTCTGACCTGCCAGAGCCACCTGCTGTCCTTGACATCCAGCACTCTTTTGCTCATACCCACTCCCTGTACCGCCCCCGCCGCCCAGGAAGACGACGAAGACAATGACTCCACCGGCCGAGCTCGCCAAGTCGGATCCCAAGTCCGTCACCGAATCGGTCAGGAATCCTACGGCGCTTGAAGAGGTCGATGGCGACAATGGACGACCGGCGTTCATGCTCACGAAGACAGAGATCAAGCTGCTGGGAATTGCAGGAGTGAGTATCGCCTCGTTTCTCGCCTGCTGAATGCAGCTCGACGCGGATGCTGACGAGATCGTTTGAGTAGATTGGGTTCTTCCTCGACGGTGGGTCTTGGTGATCCGTTAATCTTACCCCTGCTTATCACCTTGTTATAGCCTACGATCTATTCATTATTAACGTGAGTATTGTCTCCGACTTGGTCACGGAATATGACACTGACACGTTTTCTCTCTGCTAGCCTGTATCGACGATGTTGCAATATCGCCTTTATGGAGGAAACCATCTCCCTACAAATCTTGAGGGGTTCATGAAGGCCGGAGCCAACATTGGAAGTGTCCTCGGGCAATTCGCCTTCGGTCGGTAGTTTTCCCCGATGCCTATAATCGTCTCGGCACTCATAATCTACACAGGGTACGCTGCCGATGCCTTCGGTCGCAAAGCAGTCTACGGAAAGGAGCTCATGCTCATCATCATCGCAACCATCCTCTCCCTCACCGTCCCCACTGGTTCCCTCTCCCCCGATAATTGTCTCATCTATCTCGCCGTCTTCCGTATCCTCCTCGGAATTGGTGTGGGAGGCGACTACCCCATGTCCGCATCGATTACGACGGATCGTGCCAACCTCCGGAAGCGGGGCACGATGCTCTCGTACATCTTCAGCAACCAGGGATGGGGTAGCTTCGTCGGCAGCTTGGCGACGGTTATCGTGCTCCTCGCTTACAAGAAGACCATGGAGGCGGGGAACGTCAGTCGCGTCGACGGCGGTAAGTTAACTTCTCATTTCTGTTTGTTCCCTGAAGCGTTCTTGGCTGACTAAACTTGACGTGCAGTGTGGCGCATCCTGATCGGCATCTCCCTGGTGCCGGCGTTCGGCACGCTCTATCAGCGTCTGACCCTCCCTGAGTCGACGCGCTTCAAGAACTCGCAAAAGCACCACCACCATCACGACGCCGAGGCGCAAAATGACGACGACGACTTGAAGAAGACTCAACGAGCGGCGGAGGACTCCCAGGCTGGCATCACCGCTGAGAAGCGGGCCCAGGATGAAGATAAGAAGAGCGTTGACTGCGACAGTGCCGAGGTCGAGGAGAGTGAGAGTAGTGAAGGCCCGAGCATCGACGATCCCACAGCCGAGCCGGAGACACTGGTCAAGAAGAAGGCGCATTTTAAGGGTTGGGTCTCATACATTACTCCATCCTCGACGACTAGCTAACTCGCGCTCGTAGAATTCGTCCAGTACTTCTCCGAGTGGGAGCACGCTAAGATGCTCATCGGGACGTGCATGTGCTGGTTCCTTCTCGATGTCGCGTGAGTTCTCTGTCTGCTTTCGCTTATACTACCACTCATTCGAAGCAGTTTCTACGGCATCAACCTGAACCAGAACGTAGTCCTTCAGCAAATCGGCTATGACGGAACGGATGGCTCTCCATGGGAGAGGCTCTTTAAGGTCTCCACCGGCAACATGATCATCACCGCCCTCGGTTTCGTGCCAGGGTATTATGCTACAATTTTGACGATTGAAATATTGGGGAGGAAATTCATCCAACTGCAAGGTTTCTTGGCCGCAGCTCTTTTCCGTGAGTACTCTGACCGTACCGTCGATGGATGACTAATATTAGAACGTCTGCAGTGGCCATCCTCGCCGCCAAGTTCCACGAGTTGAACAAGGCATCGTTCATCGTATGCTTCGCCTTCCTTCAGTTCTTCTTCAACTTCGGCGCCAACTCGTTCGTACTTTCTCTCTAATAATTCCATCCCATTTTAATACTCAGCCGCGCAGGACGACGTACTGCTATCCCGCAGAAGTCTTCCCCACCCGCTTCCGAGCCTTCGCCCATGGTATTTCGGCGGCGGCCGGTAAGGCAGGGGCTATAATCTCCGCCCTGGCCTTTAACACTCTCAGCAAGAAGATTGGCACACCGGCCGTTCTGTGGAGTATGTTTCATTCTACCTCATCACTAATGCCGGCCCTCACGGATGTATGGCAGTCTTCTTCGCATGCTGCGTCGCTGGTGCATTCTTCACTCTCCTCCTGCCGGAGGTTAAGGGCCGTGACCCCGATCTCATCCTCATGGAAGAAATCAAGGCGAGGAGAGAGAAGCTCGCTGCTGAAGCCAAAGGCATTCAAGGTGCTTAATCGTCTTTGCCATCCTGATCGATGATGATTTCGAACGGGGAAAATGGTAAGGAGAGAATACAAATGAACTTCAATGTACTTTTTACGCAAAATCGCAACGATCGTTCACGATTACGGACTATCTGTATCTAGCTTGCACGCGTTAGTATCTTTAGTTTGACAAACAATGCACGGAAAATATCGATACAACAATCTTCGTAGTTCCTCGTGTCAGAAGCAAGCGTTCCGGTAGACTGCACGGCACAAATTGTCAGTGTCAGGTGCCAGTCATGGCGCATGAAGAACCTCTAACAATCTGAACCTTCGGATAAACTCTGCTCTTACACTCATAAATCCCCGGAGATTCTACTGATCTACAGCTCGTTCAGTGATGGTGATCTTTAAATTCGACCTTGCCCATGAGTACCGTGAGAATCTCGGGTCAGGCTCCGTTAGGCTCCGTCGCTCAGTCCGCAAGGTCTTTTTATACACCTTTTAGACATTTAGGCGCCCCCTTAGGCCCCCTTAGGCCCCCCTTTGCTCCACGTTTCCAAACCCAAATTGATTCTTGGCGTCAAATTCGACGATACCCGCCCTAGAGTCAACAATCCAGGCAATCCTGTGCCGGCAGTACGAGCGCACGCGTGGCTACGTGACGAGGGATGAAAAACCGAAGAATTAGCCAGCAGGACCTGCATGATAAAAGATGAGTTTACCCATCAGGCAGTTTAGTGGACCCATGGTCACCCCTCTGCGTCTGGGCTTTGGAAGCGTCTTGTTTTACCATCGTCGAGTGGCTTTTTGAGGCCAACGAAGTCACATCCATCCGGTGCAGAGAAGGTGGACGGGATCCCGTGAGCGCTGTTACGTGCGTCATGGGCTATTATAGTATCTGCAACCGTCTGCTCTGTGTTCCCGTGAACAGGATCTTCCGAGGTGGATCCATCGCGCGCTATGGGCACCCTCCCGCTCCTTGTCCATTCCTATACTGGCCTCCACTCGCAATTCGAGGTGGATGCGTTCCGTAAAGTCGTGCAGCTGGCGTAGGGCACCGGGGACCGCTTCACCCGGACTTTATCCGTCGTGTTTCTGCAAATGCTTGGTCTGGAAGACGTATAAATTGGAGATTCTGGGGGCGATCTCCTCACCACTTTCGAGTTCCTTCGAAAATGTTCCCAAAAGCCTCTCTCATCACCCTCACCTTCGCTGCGCTCGCCTGGGGCCAAGGCGTCGGTACCTACCAGGCCGAGAACCATCCCCAACTCCCCTTCCAGCGCTGCACGACTTCTGCGGCTGTACCACCGTCTCGACCGGCCAGGTCGTCCTCGACTCCAACTGGCGCTGGGTCCACCGTAGCGACGGCTACACCAATTGCTACACCGGCAATGCATGGGACGCAGAGGCCTGCCCCAACGGTGCCACCTGCGCGACTAACTGCGTCCTCGACGGAGCCGACTATGCTGCAACATACGGCATCACTACCAGCGGCAACGCCCTCACCCTCAAGTTCGTCACCAACAACTCGAACGGAAAGAACGTCGGCTCCCGCGTGTACCTCATGAGCAGCGACTCCCGATACGAGATGTTCAAGCTCATCAACCAGGAGTTCACCTTCGACGTTGACGTTTCCAACCTCCCTTGCGGCCTGAACGGCGCCCTCTATTTCTCAGAGATGGATGCAGATGGAGGCATGTCTAGGTTCTCATCCAACAAGGCGGGTGCCAAGTACGGAACCGGCTACTGCGACTCTCAGTGCCCCAAGGACATCAAGTTCATCAACGGCGAGGTATATCTTTGCTTCTTTTCGTCCACGACAAGGACTGACCTTTTCTTCCTTACTTGTAGGGAAACGTACTCAACTGGACTCCCTCAGCTACCGATCCTAACGGTGGAACTGGAAGCTACGGAACGTGCTGCAACGAAATGGACGTCTGGGAAGCCAACTCCATCTCCACCGCCTTCACGCCTCACCCTTGCACGGTCCAAGGCCAGTACCGCTGCTCCGGCGCGGAGTGCAACACCCCTACCGAGCGCTACAACGGCGTCTGCGACCCAGATGGCTGCGACTTCAACTCATACCGCATGGGCGACACCTCCTTCTACGGCCCGGGCAAGACCGTCGACACCACGAGGAAGTTCACCGTCGTGACACAATTCATCTCCTCCGACGGGACGGCCAATGGCCAGCTCAAGGAGATCCGCCGCGTCTATGTCCAGGACGGACGAGTCATTCAGAACTCCAAGGTCAACATCCCCCGGGCATGACCGCATAGACTATTTCCCAGGATTCTCGCACGGCGCAGGAAGAGCACCTTCGGTGATACGAACAGCTTCCCAGTCGAAGGGCGGCATGAACGGAATGGCGTC
>JANKHO010000076.1:0-47120 GCA_027627235.1 Agrocybe chaxingu | reverse complement strand
GGGGCCGGAGGGCCACGGACTGGACCACAGACAGTCTACAAAGAATTCACTCACAGAGACGACTTTGTAGACATTGTCATACATTGGCGATATCCTTGGAAAGGCATGTCAGGCGACAAGAAGAAGTGCCATGGATAGGAAGTTTCCGCTCAAGCGACGTCTGTACGAGAGGCCATTAGGACACATTGGAGAAGTCAAAGTCTATTGAGCGCACCCAAAATGCAACATTGCCATTTTGAAAAAAGCCATCCTGATCTGACTTGCTTACGAGACCACTTGCCCCCCTATAAAATCGTTACAGGCAAATGGGGCAAGGGAAGCGAAATATGATACTTTCTGCAAACCACAACACCCATCAACAGATGAGATCGAAAAATGGAGGGATCTACTTACATTCCTCGCCCCCTCCCCCCAGCGATCAAGATCAAGATCATCTTCATATCCTCCCAACCTTTCACGTCAAAGATCAAACAGGATTGTTCATCGACAAAGGAAAATACTCACAGTACGATAGCATATGCTCCCCCTTTCCTCTGTCCGTGAACGCCTTTCGTTACTTCCCTATGGACCCTACTTGCCCAAAGTTCTTGTCTGTTTTTCCACCAATGCTTGACATGAAAGTTGAGGTGTTCAAAGTTGTTTCTAACCGGTGCGTGACTGAGGGGGGCACTGACTAATTCTTTGATACAGGAAACCTACAATCTGTGTCCTGGTTTAGCTTTTACGACTAACACATGGTCAGGCATTGAGATGGATGTCCCGGAAGCCAGGATTTTCCACAAATCTTGTTATGTTTGCCATTTGAATACATAAGCCACTGGCCTCGAGAATTGAATTGGCAGGTTGTAAGCTGAAGTTGCAACAGTCTGTTCAGAGTGAACCCCAGAGCCTATTGAGATGAATTGCTAGGACGATTCTGTCAGGAGTGAACCTTTCGGACGACTTGTGATTTTTGTGATTCTAAAGTCATTGGTGTGGTATTTCGAAATTCGAGGTCGAGAGCGATAGATACCGAAGTGGCTGTGCTCTATTCCCGGGCCGAACTTACCCCAATTGAACTGAGTGTAAGCCATGGGCTTCAAACACACAGATATGTCCAATAATCAGGGACCCTCGCAACTTCCGACAGTCAGCTTTTTCTTGTCCTTTAAACGCGTTCAAATATGCATCTTACTCAGAGTTCTAGGGGAAAACGAAAGCCAAGAAACGCTACCTGAAACGAAAGAAAGAGAAGAGGAAACTTCGGTCAAAAATTGTTCATGCAGGCATCAGCTCCATATCTGTTCAAGAAGAGGACGTGCAAGAAGAGATGGAGACCCCAGAGGCTACTGCAACGGAGATCAATGAGGACACAGTGATGCTGGACTCACCAGAGACGAGCAAGAGACCGAAAAAACGACCGAGACTTGTTCAAGATGGAGATGCCATCGTGAATGAATCGCAAGTCGAAGACAAGAGAAGAACGGCTACTCCAGAGCTGATAGGCACGTTACCATCTTTCCCGTTACCAGCTCTGCCCAATGCACCTTCAAAAAATGAACTTGCACTTCAAGGCGTGGATAAAGCGTTGGCTGATGCGGAGCTTGTTTCTCCATCAACCGTGTTGCCTGTGCCGCTCGGAAAGGACGACGGTGGAACAAGACTGAGCGAAAGGATGCGAAAACGGTTGCGGGATATTGGCGTCACTGAACTGTTTCCTGGTAAGTATCGCTTTCCGGCTCCTCGAAGCTATCAGGCAACTCACGGTTATTAGTTCAAACAACCCTCTTGCCTTTCCTATTGCCCTCCCAGGAATCATCCAGGGAGCTGTATCTTCCTTTCAACCCACCTCGGGATGTATGCGTTTCTGCGCCGACGGGAAGCGGGAAAACGTTGGCGTATGTGTTGCCTATCCTCGAGGTCCGTCAAGCCACCCGTTCTGCTGTTCGTTTCGCCAATTGAACACTCGTTCAAGACGCTAGCTCCAAGAGTGGTGACGCGTTTACGCGCTTTGATCGTTCTCCCAACACGAGATTTGGTCGCACAAGTTAGAGAAACGATTGAGGTTCTAAGTAAAGGGATGAACCTCAAGGTCCGTGTTTGTCATTCGAAGACCACATTTCTTTGTCACCTATGTCAACGTTTTTGTAGATAGGCACGGCAACTGGGCAACATTCATTTGCTCATGAACAATCACAGCTCGTACAAGATCAGACTTCGCTGTGTGTGCCCTCTTGCGGATCGAATCCTACGAATAGGAGCTAACATGTATCTCGAACTAGTCTGCAAGGCGGTTCAAGCAAAGTTGACATCCTAATATGCACCCCAGGACGCCTAATTGATCATATCGTTGGCACGCCTGGCTTCTCTCTTCAACATCTTCGATTCTTGGTTTGTTACCTTGCTTTGAATTTTCCTGAGAGTAACAAACATCCGGGCTCAGGTGATTGACGAAGCTGATCGACTACTGGCGCAATCCTTTCAGGACTGGCTCGCGCAAGTACTGGCCGCTACCCGCGTTCCTGCCAACGACGCCCTCCCGTTTGTTGGACTATCTCGATCAGTGGACGACGGAACCGCTAACTACAAGCCAGCTTCGTTTGATGATATAGTCCCAGATGGGCTGTCTCCTATTTTCCTACAAGGCTTCCACTCAGCCGTGTCGTCTTTCTTCTTGGAGCGGAAAACCTCGTCATGCCAGAAATTGCTCTTCTCTGCGACGCTCACTCGGGATCCTGCAAAGATAGCCTCTTTGGAGTTGAGAAAGCCTAAGTACGTCGTTGTGCAAGGTAGTGACAAAGGTAGTGAAGAGGCAGGTATTTTGGATGTGGTTACGGAAAAATTCTCCATGCCAGCGACGCTCTCGGTGAGCCGTCTCGTCCTCTCTGTCCTCTTGCACCCTATCCATACTTCGGTTAGGAACACATGGTCATCATGGAACCAAATCTCAAACCCCTTATTTTCTTCCACCTTGTCCACACTCGCGATATCACAAGCGCTCTCGTCTTTACAAAATCCGCAGACTCAACGACGAGACTAGTTCGTCTGTTCGAGTTCTTCGAAACCGCCCGATGCGAGAACCTCAGCGTTACGCCCTTCGCTATGCGAGCTTATTCGAGCGACTTGCCAGATAACGAACGCAAAATGATCCTGGAACAATTCAAAAGCCAAAAAATTCAGATGTGCGTAGTCAACTCTTATCGTTGAACGATTTTGCCGCCTGTGTTCGAAATTTCACGATGCTGACGTTGTTGCACCAGACTGGTTTGCTCTGATCTTATTTCCCGAGGCGTCGACATCAGCCATGTATCGCATGTGGTTAGTTACGATGTCCCTGTTGATATACGTAAGTACGTCCACCGCGTCGGACGTACTGCGCGAGCAGCCGAACTGGCGACGCCTGGACACTGGTCGAAGAGCAAGAGGTAAGCTGGCATCTCGTTCGCCATCGATGCACCATACTGAACACAAGTCGCAAATCTAGGCACGATATTTCAAGCAGATGCTCAAGGAGGCCGACCACCTGGATCAAGTCAAACGGTTGAGAATTAGTAAGAAGGACCTGGCATCTCTTACAGGACATTACGAGGTAAAGTCTTCATTTTCGCGCTCGGGGGTGTCTCTCCCCACCAATCGCTGAATGGCTTCACAAACAGGTTGCGCTTAGCAAGTTGAAGGAGGTATATACGAGACAGGCATAATATTTATGATCCCACGTATATTCGCCTGATGGAAGAGCTTATCCAGTGCGGAAATCAATCATGACAAAATTCAACACTGTCCATTATCAACCCAAAAGTCCTTTCACATATTTGAGAAGATCTTTACCCTGGATTCTTTGTTAGTAATCCAAAAGCCGATGATGGCGACAACAATACTCACCCCGCGTGCCTTGACGCCACTGACCATAGCTTTGACACTATCAACGTCCATTTTGTCTGAATCGTCGTCTGCGTTAGCGCCATCCGTCGAATTTCGAGGGGCGAGAAAGCCGTATTCAATCCTCTGCTTTTCGACCATCCCATAGCGCAGCACCACTGTCAACACCGCCCGCCAACCTTCCAGTGCTCCGGGTACACCGTTCCTTCCGTTGAACTGAGACAATGACGAGCTTGACTTATGTCCACTGGCCGACGAGCCGGTCCGGGTAGGTGTGCTTGATGTTTGAGGAAGAGGCATCGAAGGAACTACTGTTGAACGGACGACGTAAGGACAGTAGGACCGATGTTCTTTCAGGATATCGAACGCTCGCTGTGGCAAGGTCTTCTTGATTCGCGAACTCGGGGTGCTAGGTACACCGTTAGGGCTGTCCTTTTCGACGGACTGAGATCGAGAACCAGTTGCTTCATTGGCGGTTGGTCGTGTTGTGAAGGCCCAAAGCCCAATCCGTCTCTGGCATAGTTCGCATTGAAGAAGGGCGTTTGCGGGCTTGTTCGTCAGGCTGCTTGGTAGACGAAACGTTATGCCGGTTGACTGTCTGGACAATTTGGGAGGGGGCGTCTGGGGAGCTACAGACGAAGCACGCGATGAAGTTGGGCTGGGAGGGGCAGATGCAGACGGCATGACGGAGTTGGAACGTGTTAGAGACGTTTTCCTCATAGATTCTGGCGGTGCTGGTGGAACGAGGCTCCAACCAAATAGAGAAGTGAGAATCGCCGTCTCTGAAGCCCCTTCGGCGCCCGGTGTATCTGTTGCGCCTTCTGTTACCGCCGCAGAAGATTCGTGATGTGACTCCGATGGAAGGAAGGAGACTATTGTCGACCCCAACGCATTCAGTTGTGAGGCAGTCTGTCGTGAACATTAGGGGCCTGTATAAGGGGAAAAAAGGAATCTCCACGGCTGACCAGGGGATGTTTTACAAGAATGTCCCGGACTACAGAGTTCATCATGAGTGCACGACTGTTGATGTTTCGTATTGTCATGGCTGGAGATTGGAGAGGTACGCAATAAATGGAATCTACGAACGTGTAAGGCGAATGATTATGCAAGACCGAGAAGTATCACCTACCGTCGCATTGACGCGTTTTCCAAGGGCAGCCGTTCTTATGGGTTTCCACCAAGGACACACGTTGCTTCTCGATTAGAGCATTCGCTGGACGACATATCAGTGTACACGTATTGGCGTAGCCTACCTTTCTTACCGGCATCGCGATTCAAACCTTCTCTTCCAGCAACAACCCATGAGGCATTGCACAAGCCACAGACTAAGCGATCTTTCCCGTCATTTATCCAACCGCACTTGGATGCAGCCACAGCGTCGATAAAAGCAGGCTTGTTAGAGTATGTTGTTAACTTGTACGTAGCAAGTCGTGAAAGGAAGGAAGGAAGTGAAGAGGGTCGGTATTCTGCCGTTGGTGGAAGTAGGGGGCTAGGCGTCGAGGATTGAGGTGAAGACTTGAATGTTAACGTGCTCTTAGTCCTCGAGGCGGCTCTTGACAGGATGGCACTTAGATGAGGAGTGTGCTTTCCTGACGGAAGAGCAACAGAGGTTGTTCTAATAAATTGTCAGCAAGCGCCTCGACTCTTAGAACCAAGTGCTTCACCTTGAACTTGTTGTCTCGTTTGCTTGGATACCATACTTCTTCAGCGTTGAGTAGAGCGAACGTATCGTATTCGCTCTCTTCGGTGGAGGGGGGGCGTTCGGACGCGTCTCGACCCTTGCCCCTGGCAACAGCGTTGTCAATGATTTGGAAAGCATCATCGAGTTTACGCTACCAGGCATTGGAAATGGCAATCGTCAGCACTAAATTGACTTCTTTTCTCAGAAAATAAACACACCTTTGCAGATCGTATTCTGCTTTCATTAGCAGATGGCGACTCAGATATCGCAGCAAGAGTCGAGTCTGACATGAGTGAGGCGCGCAAAACGACCAGCGCTCCTTGGCGGTCGCACCTCAAGTGATTGCTGAGTCAGCCATTTTGGTATTCACAAGTTTCTCTCGTTCGTTCCGCATCCCTTCTATCCACCCAGAGGCTCAACTTGGTGCAAATCAACGTTCAATACTCGGATTGTCGCCGTTTCCAAGCCTCGATTACCTCATGCGCAATCCTCCACTCCTTTCCCATCTTCTCAACAATCATCAAGGGACTATCATGCCCGTACTCTCGTCCACAAGCGATGAAGCCATCTGTCGAGAAAAGCACGACGTCTTTCGACTGCTATTTACACATGGAACGTCTTCGTCCGGTAACAGGCCAACAATTCTAACACGGAGTATCTACATACACTGCCACCCCATGCTGTCAACTCTCCCAAGCAATGTCATACACACCACATGGGTTCCAGTTGAGCTTCTTCCTCGCAGAAGACTTGCAAAAATGAATCTTGTTAAAGAGCAAGGGCTCGAGATGCGTCACTCATACAAACTCGACGGTCTACCTAGCCTCCATCTCTCCCTTCTCGTCTTTCGGGTGCTTTGATTTCTTCAAGCGTTGGAACGAACGAACGCCTCTACGCTAGACCTGGACATGCGCATTTGCGCCATCCAGACTTTCATGGCGGAAACGCAAACACAGGCTGGGTCGCATCCAGCGGCCTATCGTGGGCGTGTAAATGCCAATAGAATCTCTCGTCCACCATACGACCCGCGCCGATAACACTTTTATCCGCTTCTGGCCAGTGTCCGAGCTGGCCAAGCGCGGAAAAAGGGTTTCTCAATGGTTCAATCCACATCAAAGAACTCCCAACCATTATGTTCCGATATGGCGCAATCCGTTCCCTCGACAGTATCACTGTGCTTCCAGTGGTTTTAAGCAGTGGTGAGAATCATGTCAGCCTATCCTCTTCGACGCGGAGGTATCTGCAAGTGGGTCGCCTTCCTAAATTCGCCTTGCTCGTCATGTCCTCCGAAAACGAGAAGCAGAGAGCCGACCACGAGAAGGCCTCGTATGTTGTCGAATCTGTCTCCGACGACGACTTGCCCTCGTACGAGGACGCCGCTGTAACGACTGGGGCTCCTACGGAGAAAATCAGTCCCCTAGGCTACCATGTCGACTGGTTAAGCGTCATATTTTTGGTGAGCAGGGCTCTTCAATTTCTTGGAGGCCATCTAACCATGCTGCTCAACAGAATGTTAGCAAGATGATTGGAACAGGTGTCTTCACAACCCGTACGTTGCTTATGTTCTAGTTTTTGAACATTGTCTCAAGATATTCCTTGTAGCTGGATCGATTTTGGTCGGCGTTGGCTCCGTGGGTCTCAGCCTAATCTTCTGGGTTATCGGGTATGCTTTTGCTGGAGGTATGTCTCCCAAAACCGCTGAGACACACTGGCGTCTGACCGTAATTTCAGCCAGTCTGGCGGTGTTCCTCGAGTATGCTTCATATTTCCCTCATCGCTCAGGAGCCGAGGTGGCCTACTTGGAGAAGGTGTGAATACGTTGCGGCATTTAGCTCATCGCTGCTTCTGATAGCTCTTATCTTCCGTAAGGCTTACCCCAGGCCGAGGTTCTTGATGCCAACTGTTTTCGCAACGCAGTCCGTTCTCCTATCGTTCAGCAGTAGCAATGCAATAGGTTTGGCAGCTCCTATTTTTAATGCTTTACTCCTCTTTGACGTGCTTCTATCTAGTCCTTGCGCGATATCTCCTCGTGGCAGGTGGATTAGAAGCAACAGCATGGAGGGTTCGCGGACTAGCTGTCGGCGTTTTCACTGGCATCGTGATCAGTGAGTTGTTCTTGGCCCGAATGACAAGGAAAGGCTTTAACATTGTCCGAAGTCTGCATCATCAGCACCAAGTGGTCATTGCGCCTTTCAAATGCCATTGGAGTCGTGAAAGTCACGGTGCTAGTTTTGTGCGTGGTCGAAGTCGAGTACGTGAATAGATTCTAATCGCAAACTATAGCATCGCCATTACCGGTTTTGTTGTGCTGGGCGGGCATACTCGCGTGGAAGACCCGCATGCCAATTTCCGAAACGCCTTCGAGGGGACAAGCTCCAACGGTAACGGTCTGGCGACAGCTCTTGTTAAAGTTAATTTCGCGTATGCTGGCTATGACGTACGTTTTTTTCTTCTTGGAGGGTACATTATCGAGTGCTAAATACCCTATTGCCATTTCGCAGAACGCCTTCAATGTTCTCAACGAAGTCAGGAACCCGGTTAAGACGATGAAACGATATGCACCTCTCTCGCTTACTGTCGTCTTTATCCTATATTTCTTCGCCAATATCGCCTACTTTGCAGCCAGTACGTTTCGTGACTTGAAGTTGTGATCCTTCCCTTCCTAACAAACATTGCAGTACCCAAGGAAAGCATCAGGACATCGAGAGAGCTGACCGCCAGCCTGTTCTTCACTGCTGTCTTCGGCAACAGCAAGTCGGTGACCGCACTTAGTGCTCTCGTAGCTGTTAGCAGTTTTGGCAACCTGCTCGCCGTCGTTATCGGTTCATCAAGAATTATTCGGGAATGTGGAAGGTGTGTTTGTATGATTATCTCCAAAAGTTCTTCCCAGCACAGTTTTGAATATCATTTTAGGCAAGGGGTGCTGCCATATCCGCGCTTCTGGGCCTCGGTTCGACCTTTCAACACCCCTCTCGGACCATATCTCCTCAAGTGGATTCTGACGGTCATCGTCATCATCGGTCCTCCTGCAGGAGATGCGTTCAACTTCATCGTCGATCTCCAATCCTACCCCGCCAACGTCTTCAGCTTCCTGACGACGCTTGGCCTCTGGTTCGTGCGCAAGCGCCGTGCAAGCATCGGTGCCCCCAAGAGCGAGTTCAGAGCGTGGAACGTGGTGCTCTTGTTCGCAATTGCCGTCAACATCTACCTCCTTGTGCTGCCGTGGGTGCCACCTGAAGGAGGTATCTACGCCGGCGACGTCAGCTTCTTCTATGCTACATATTGCATCGTCGGGCTGGGGTTCTTGGCCGTGTCGGCGTTTGTCTATCTTCTCGTCATCATTCTCTTACCCAAGTGGGGCGACTACACGATTCGCCAACTCCTGGAGAGGCTTCCAGATGGCGCACAGGCTAACCGTCTGGTCAAGGTGCCTAACAGCGAGCTTGCGGAGTGGGATGCGACGCACGATGAGCATGGAGACGTTATTGTGAAGAGTGACACAAAACAGCAATGATGATAAACGACTTTTTTTTTTACTCTCGTAACGTGTATGTACTCTACTTGTGCATTTTACCACTACTCGTATATTCTTTTTTCGTTGATTATGGAAGTGTAAGAAATGTTGTGAATCCAGCTATCTTCCCCTGCTTCCGCCCGATCTAGACTTGAACTTTAAAGAAGGTTCTACTTCAGGCCGATGGACGCCGCAATCTGAGTTCAAACTCTAACCTTATATTTTACTTCCCACGACATTTCCATCCACATAAGTTTCATTGTCACATCCGTCGACTCAACTAAGTTGCCTTGAAAAATCCATTGGCACTACCAGGTACTCCGCAATGCTCTGCTTCATAGAACATGTCCCCTAATTCATGGTGTAGGGGCAGAGGTCAATTGGGAGGCGCTTACTTAAATCCTCAAACCAACAAAACTTTCAAGGTGAAGGTTGCGTGAAATCGATCTTTTGACGGAACTCATACGATGTCTTCAGTAAACACAATCAGCAATGGGTGCCAGCAGAGCAGACAAAGCCCTCTACTTCGAGAAGCTCAAGGAACTCCTCGCGAAGTACCGTGCGTGTATCCTCGACTTTGGGCGTGCTTTTGAGCTCTGAAATGTTTTGGTCGCAGCCTCCATCTTCTTGGTCAATGTCGACAACGTGGGTTCTAACCAGATGCATCAAATCCGCGTCTCCCTCCGTGGCAAGGGTGTCGTCCTGATGGGCAAGAACACCATGGTCCGTCGTGCTCTACGCACGATCCTCTCTGAGAACCCCCAATTCGAGCGTCTCCTTCCCTACATCAGGGGAAACATCGGCTTCGTATTCACCGACCAGGATCTCAAGGAGGTCCGCGACCTGATCACCGCTAATAAGGTCGCTGCCCCAGCCCGTGCTGGTGCCCTCGCACCCAAGGACGTCATCGTCCCAGCCAGCAACACCGGTATGGAACCCGGCAAAACCTCCTTCTTCCAGGCTCTCGGCATCCCTACCAAGATTGCTCGTGGTACCATTGAAATCGTGTCAGACGTCAAGGTCGTCACTGCTGGTACCCGTGTCGGTCCTTCTGAGGCCACCCTCCTGAACATGCTCAACATCTCGCCGTTCACTTACGGTATGGCTGTTGTGCAAATCTTCGACCAGGGCAACATCTTCTCTCCCGATGTCCTTGACATTGACGAGCAGGAGCTCATCGACCGCTTCTTGTCGGGTATCAAGACCATTGCTGCCATCTCGTTGGCCCTCAACTACCCCACCATCGTCTCAGTCACCCACTCCCTCGTCAACGCCTACAAGAACCTCCTCGCCATTTCGCTCGCTACTGAGTACACCTTTGAGGGCGCTGATAAAGTGAGCATCTTTTGTTTTTCCTCAGAAACGCTCGCAGCGTCTGTGATTAGCCAACCTATGCATACACTGAAAATTCAGAGCATCTCAAGGATGCAAAGTTGAAACAAATTCATGAGACTTTCTACGCCTCGCACATATTCGAGTGTTGGACGTGTTGCTGACAACATCTTTTCCAGATCAAGGAATACCTCGCCAACCCAGAGGCCTTCGCGGTTGCCGCTCCTGTCGCCGAGGCCGCGCCCACTGCTGCTGCCGCTGTCGAGGAGAAGGAGGAGGAAAAGGAGGAGTCCGACGACGACATGGTACGTAAAATGCTATCGCATAGACGACGCGAAACTGAAGCACGTTTGTCGCTAGGGCTTCGGATTGTTCGATTAAAAGGCCGCTCTCCCGAAAATGTGCCGTTGTATATACGATCTGCCTGTTGTACTTACATCGAAAGGATATGAGTGCTCTGATTTCTACTTAGCTGTGATACGATAACATCCTGGCCCGGCAAGGATAAATGTCGGGCACGGGCAAAACAGGAAGAGCTGCCGTGACTGTCACTGACTTTTCCGATGACTCTGGCTATGACGATTTGGCTGTTGTATAATCCACAGAGAGTCGGGCGGATATTTCCAGGTTGAGGACACTTCCTC
The DNA here is from genome assembly GCA_027627235.1 of Agrocybe chaxingu. NCBI lineage: Eukaryota > Fungi > Basidiomycota > Agaricomycetes > Agaricales > Agrocybaceae > Agrocybe > Agrocybe chaxingu. Next base: position 36,091 of record JANKHO010000076.1, on the reverse strand, counting down.
ACCGAGTGCCGAGTTCCGAGCTGCGTCTGGAAGTTGTTCAGTGTTCTTTCTCCTCGCACCATCAAACGTTTCCCGGTCGCAACCACAACGATCCGATTATCTTTCCCAATCAGGTCTACCTCACTTAATTTTGGCTGCTATTGACTGAAGCGTCATCGCGAGCCGTTCTATATATTCTTGTGTACGTCCTCCCCAACCATGGCCTCCTCCCCCACAGTCTCTCCTCCAGATCAGCCCAACATGGACTTCGGCAAGGCTGCTCATCTCGTCGTCGTCTCAAACCGCCTCCCCATTACTATTACCAAGGATGCCAGCGGCGAGTACCACTTCAAGATGTCCTCGGGTGGTCTCGTTTCCGCCCTCTCTGGCTTCAAGAAGTCGCTCAACTTTACCTGGATCGGTTGGCCTGGCTTCTTCATCCCCCCTAAAGACCGCCCGCACGTAGACAAACGCCTGATGGAGGAGTATTCCTGTCAGGCTGTCTACCTCGACGATGACGTAGCCGACCGACACTACAACGGTTTTTCCAACTCCATTTTATGGCCACTATTCCACTACCACCCCGGCGAGATGAATTTCGACGAGGTGAATTGGCTTGCATACCGCCAGGCCAACATGCAGTTCGCGGAAGCCGTCCGTCAGCAGATCACGCCTGGAGCAATGGTTTGGGTTCAAGATTACCACCTTATGCTCCTCCCTATGCTACTACGCGGCATCATCGACGGCCCTGCAAAAACCGGGTCCTTCACGAAAGACGAGTTGGCGAAGATTACCGAAGGGATCGATGGATCAGCGCTCTCGGCACCCCACACCCCCACACCCGGCGTCAAAATTGGTTTCTTCCTGCACACACCGTTCCCAAGCAGCGAAATCTACCGGTGAGTATGTCTGACACGCTCGTCGAGAGTTACCGCTGATATTGGGATAGAATTCTACCCGTGCGGAGGGAAATCCTCCTGGGCGTTCTCTATTGTGATCTAATCGGTTTCCACACCTATGACTATGCGCGCCATTTCCTGTCATCGTGTACTCGCATTCTCAGCCTGCCAACCATGCCGAATGGTGTTGAGTTTGAAGGGAGACTGGCACACGTTGGCACATTTCCCATTGGAATCGAGCCCGGTAGCTTCATCGAGGCGCGTTCATTTGACCCCATTGCGCGTTGTGCGGCTTGACTAACTGTTCCACAGAACCTAAAAAAGCCTTCCGTCATCGACCGCATTGCTTCACTCGAACAACGTTTCGGGGGTGTGAAAGTCATCGTTGGCGTCGATCGACTTGACTATATCAAGGGCGTTCCACAAAAACTGCACGCTCTTGAGTTGTTCCTTTCACAGCATCCGGAATGGATCGGAAAGGTTCGTGCATTGCGCTGTCGAACGAACTCTGTTCTTACAACAGCTTTATTCCGTATGTTTTAGGTTGTCCTCGTCCAGCTGGCTGTACCCTCGAGACAGGATGTGGAAGAGTATCAAAACCTTCGCTCCACCGTCAATGAGTTGGTTGGACGTATCAATGGGCGATTCGGCACTGTGGAGTTCATGCCGATTCATTTCATGCACAAGAGTCTTGCGTTTGATGAACTCTGTGCGCTTTACGCCGTCAGCGATGTGTGCCTCGTCTCGAGTACACGCGACGGCATGAATCTTGTGTGTTCCGTTCTTATTTATTAATAGTTCCCTGCAATATTCAAAACCTCTACTACAGGTCTCGTACGAGTACGTCGCATGTCAACAGGCGCGTCAGGGAGTCATGATTCTTTCCGAATTCGCCGGCGCCGCTCAGAGCCTGAACGGTTCCATAGTCGTGAATCCCTGGGATTCACAGCAGGTCGCCGATGCTATTCATGAGGCGGTGACCATGGATGCTGCTACGCGAGCGGAGAATCATCGCAAGCTGTTCAAGTACGTCAACAAGTACAGCGCTGCGTTTTGGGGCAGCAGCTTCATCAAAGAGATGAGTAAGATTGACACAGACGATATGGAAAAGGATCAGGCGGAGTTGAAGGTGAAGTCGACGGACGAGGGTGAAGAGGGCAACGACATCGTGAATGGGACGGTCCCGCTTTCTTCGATCACGTCCTGAGGTTGTCCAGAGCGACTCGGACTGTGTGAGACTGTTGGACAATACACGATAGCGGTGAAAGCATTATTTGTATTTGAATTCATATATTCCTCATGTAGATACCTCTTCTTCCATGTAACTTGCATTATTGTTGTCTTTGTACATACATACGAGAATTGTACCAGGTGTTTGTGCCAGTATGCATTCCATTAGTTCTCGATCATCGCAAGACTGCAGCGCGTCAAGAGCGGTTCCCTCTGCACGGACCGGAAGCGCGTGCTGTACTTTCTGTTCTGATCTTATCATCGATACGCTGGGATACAAGTATGTCGGACATTTCAGAGTGGCCTGATAGTGCACGTTCTTACCGCAATGAATTCGAACTTTCACCTCGTTGTACCTACATGAGTCGCTTGTGCAATGAGCCATTATCCACTGCCCCGAAATTGATCCGGCAGACAAAGGAATTCAGTGTCTTTGCGAGTAGCAGAGGACGAACCAGCTCAAAGGAACACGGAAATCTCGGAACGAGTACGGTACCCCCTCTGGGTCCCTCAATCGAGCGGCGCTGACACACTGGGCATGACGTGCATAGCACCTTTGACTACGATCAACCCACGTCCTTTCCTTGTCGGGGAATCCAGACACGACCCTATCGTGTCTCCAGGGACAGCGCTTCCAGAAAAGGCAAGCGAATAACCGAATTCGGGGCACCCTGACGTTTTGGGGATGCTCCCGTAGCCTGAAGTGATAGCCAGCCCAGGGCCATTGTCCTTAACGTGGGGTCACCAGACGATATCCATGCCTCCTACATTCTTTCGTTTTCGAAAAAAAGTATCTTGAATGATTGTTCACTAGCTCACGGAGCTATCGGGCCGTAAATACATGAAGAAGAGCACAGCCTTGCGAATACCATGGGGCGGAAAATTGATTGGACACGTTGCTGAGACCTTGTAATTTTGCCTGGGGTTTCCCTGGGTTGAACTAAGTTGAGCTAAGGATAGCTAGGCTTCTGGGTCCCGAAATTGGCGTGCGCGAATAGGGCTAGGGTCGCGCTTGATAGTGGGGCCAGAGTTCCAAACCGAAGGACACCCCGCCGAGACGATTACACGTTCCTCATAATCTCCAATGGCGTACCCAGATAAGACATGGGCCTTGGGACCGCCAGACAGACGGCTCGATGTCTAAGCCAGCGCCGCACGTACCGCCACCTCCGTTCTCCGCTTCGGATCCACCTGCAGGGGGCCCATAACTCGTTCTGCCGCCGAGAAAGCACTTTTATTTAGATAAGGAGAGTGGATCTCGCCGTGCTTTTCAGGGTGAAGGGCAAATCGTGTTCGTGTGCGCAAAAAATGCGGACAACGCGAGGTGGACTGCAGGTAGGAGTCTTACCCCCTATCATCGATAATACAAGCGAGGACGCTGTAAAGGAGGGTAGAGCGTCATAATCTTGGGCAATGGGTTCACTCTGAACTTCCTTTCCTTTCATCTGTACAGAAAGCTTGCCGGGCGCCTATCTTGAACTTAATGTGTTAGGCGTTGGAATGGAGTTGGCAAGTGGTCACATCATAACTAATTAGATAGACATCTTGTTGAGAATCAAAAAAGGTATGCAACGAATCCAGCGTCTCGTTACAAGCACTCGATGGGTGAACCAGCTCATCCCTTTGATTAATTTCATGATCAACGTACATGGAACGCCCGAAACAAACAGGTTTATTCGAGGCAAAGGAATGATATGGCCCCCTTGCAACGAAATGACTTTAACATAGGAGATACCTAGTTCGATTTCAAACAAAGCCTACGTCAGTACTACGGTTACTGAGCCGCAGAAGAGCCCTGAATGCGCAGCTCATCGAAACGGCGATTGTTTTCCTATCACAGCTACATTGGATATTTCTGTCACATACTGAGAACCATGTCCTCTTATATCCGACTGATTATGACCGTCCTATGTGGTTGCTGCGCTTCGGGGGATTAGGCACTATGTGTATGGAATGCGCCGTGCTTACACCTCGGTCACGCGCAACGTTTGAAGTTAATTTTGTGCATCATGCTAGAGCAGATCATTGGCAGGAGTAGGTATATGCCAGAACCCGTAGATAATTTGCTATATATTTAGCTTGCACTAATTTATTTACTTATTTGTAGAATACACCAGGCTCGGTGGACTGGTACGATGGCACGATCCGAATTCTTTACGTCTTCCAAAAGTCAGCTAAAGCGAGGTTTATAGCTGCTAATACAATTGACAACGAAGCTTCCTCATGGCTCTGCACAGCCCAAACGTTCTTCATTGTCTCCGGCTCTTCAAACAGCCAACACGAGCTCCTAGTCCATCTGCCAGAAACAAAGGAACAAAGCGAAAAGAAGAGGTCCAAGAGACGGGAATTGCACACCACCAGAGGCGCAAGAATGGCTTAGTAGCCGCATTTGTCTACGCGCTCCTCCATACTCCCGCACTGATCGTCAGAAAGGTCTTCCTGGAAGAGACGTCCTCCTGGAGGCGGTGCACGAACTCATTGGGGGAAAAAGAATTATTTCCGGCAGCCGGTTGACACCCTGGCTTGACATAGAGAGAAAACGCCCAATTGATGCCGGCAAGGCCAGCGAAGGCGTGTAAAACGGCGACAACAACGCGACGAACGCGTTCCGCTGAGGGTCTTCCAACCTCTGCCATTGTGGAGTTATTTCAACCGAACTGAAACGAAACAAAAAAAGCCAATGCAACGCAGTGGGTCCATTCCCATTGTTCACTGTGGACGGATATCCGGGAATAGATGCCGTGCACTTGATTTGACAAATTTCTCACCAGCGCACAGCCTTTTCATGATACGCGTCAATAGACTAAATGAGGGACATAACACGCTGGTTCGTAAAAGTCGGACAAAGACGAAAGCGAAGGCCCTTGAAAATTAATCGCGAAAAATCTCTGCAAGTTGAACTTCGAATCGTTGCTTCTAATTCACGGAAAAGGAGGCCAGAACGTGGCGCATTTACTGAATTTAGGCAGGGGAACAACAACACCAAATAGGACGATTCCGTCTGGTCGCCCAAATCATGAGGCATGACCATGAGGACGAAATATGGAAAAAGGAGACCATAATGAGGATGCTTGGAGAACCACCAGCGGCACTCCTACTATCTGGTTTTCTGAGATGGCTATGCTCTAGAGTGCTGCACTGTCAAGCTTCTCCGAGTATACCAGAGTAACCGAGTTTCTTGTTCTATCACAAGAAAAAAAGGACCACAAATCAAGGATAGACAAGGAGAAATACAAAAATTGAATGGAAGTAAGCAGCAGGAGCTATCCAAGGCTCTGAAGGATTGATGGCCTTGTTGGGCACGGTGGAGCTGGAGCTAGCAACTCAGTGGGCCCACATACGGGAAAAAAAATCAAGCTGTGCGCTTCTGCGCGGTCAATCTCGAAGTGTTCCCATCCAAATGGACTATCGTATGCCGATGCATAGCCCACTGGCTTCTCCCCATTAAATGTAACCTGAGTCCACACCTTCGTCGCCGGTTGCATACCAAGGAGCTTCCCAAACTTGCCAAACAACACGTAAACCGCCCATTTCGGCTTGTAAGGAAACAAAGATTAGGCAACTGAGATACCTAACGACAAAAAGCGACAGGCCTGGGACTCGAACCCAGAATCTTTAGCTCTCGAAATGACGGCTGAAGCCAACCATTGCCGGAAACTAACGCGTTGCCATTACGCCAACCCACCTTCGGTACGTTGAAGAACTAGTAGCCTAGTACTCGCTTTGTTGCAAATAGCCGGATTGAAGACGTCATCAATACCAAGCAAGTAACACATCGTCTCCATTAATGAATAGACCCTTGGTGTTGACCCGTCATCACACGACGATACAGTGGCGCTATGACCTACTTAACGCGGTATTTTCTGACGAGCCGGTCGAACTCAGGGACTGATGAAGTCAACAAAGAGATGATCGTAGCACTACACTCATCATACCTTTATTTTTGTATTTTTGGTACCACTCCTCGTCTCCTCAGTGGCAAAATTGCCATAACAGCAGGTTGGTGTCAACAATCTGCCGAATATCTAAACCAGTCACAACTATATTTAGGACACGTCGAAGAATATAAGGCCGGTGTGTACTATTCTGTGCCGCTTGGCGTCATCCATACTCCGCCAAGGTCAGAAGCTCATGGTTCTCCGGCTACAGCAATCTAGTTCAGCGTCGTGGCTCTTCGTGGCTGGGCTGGATGAACGGAGGCACACGGTGGTGACGAGATGACATGGCAGGCGGGATATCACACGGGACTGTTCTGGAGAGTATCGATATTGATATCCTTATGAGTAGAACACAGGACTGAGTGCTCGTTGAAAGCTCACAGAGACGGCCGTATCGGTACATCTGAAATAGTTGGATTTCCTGGCTATGCTCTGAAGCGCGGATTGTCATGCCAGGTATGCATTTGTGTTGGATGAGTAACGTAGACGTCTGAGCGGGAGTCATTGCTCCTGAGGTGTCCCAAGGTCCCTCTTTATGGGTTTTCATAGGGGAATTTTCGCATCCTGCTATCTTCATGTACAGCCTCACGAGCATAAGGAGAATGCGTGGAGAGTGTGAATGGCAAGGAAGGCGATCTTTTAGCAAACCGACTTTACGATCAGTGGGGTGTTGCGAAGGTGAGCTGGCTCTCGGTAGATGCAAACTAGCGCCAGAATCGCCATTTTTGTTAATCGACACTATGACAACCGCACACCGTCGCTTCTCCAGAATGAGGTAATGGAGCGTGTGCGACGACGCCACAGTGAGGCTGTCATCCAGTTGCAAACGTATTTGCTGCCCGTAGAACGAGGTCAAAATGTGTTTTCGAAACCATGCGATGAGTCGGTTATGATGAGTAGCGTGGGTTTACGGAGCCATTGCCTGTGAGACACGGGTTGCACCGAAGAATGGGGAAGGCCCCTGTTGTACGTTTGTGGCTCCCGCCCCAAAAACCGTGACCCGAGAGGCGCTCTCCGTCATGGCGGAGCATTCTGAATACCCACAACGCATTGCTGTGTGCTTCGGGTGGAGTGTGTACTTGCGAAATGAATCACAGCGCTTTGCGAAGTCAAACCGACGAACCGACGACCGACGTTGGTCGGGTCTTCCTCCATTCTTTTTTAAAAAATTCTAATTATCTTTCCACAAACGCCACAGCTTCGGCAGAAAGATACGCCGCGTCGATCGAGGCAATGCTCTCGAAAGGCGGAGGAGCGGAAAGTTTTGGAAAACGCCATTCGATCGGTGTGAATCCTAGGTGGGTGGAAGCAGATGGCGGGGGAGGAACGTTCGCGCCTCCAGTTGCATATTGCGGAAGCCCAAGATATTCCAAGCCTTTGGTCACAATATTCCAGTGCCAAGGCAAGCGCAAAAGGTCCGTTGACTGGTCGCACGTTTGTGACTCTTTCTAGATCAGGACGACAAAAATACCCCAGCAGTTTTCTCCACTTCTTGTCGACCAAGGCGAGAAGTTCTGAGAGGATATAGACGCCCAGGGTGTATAAAGACTGTGCCGTGTACAGTGGTTACCGAGGCTGGTGTATGCTCGTTTGCTCGTATGTGTGCCTAATCTGGATCTGGAGCTAAATCGGGGCACAAACTTCTTGGGCTGGTTCGTTCGCGCACAGCCTTGCTTGGCAGACCTACATATCTGTCGCTGCACTTCAACAGAAGCGTTTTGGTTCATTCTCCCGCATACTCCCTCACCATGCCAGGCGGTGATGAGAGCAGCCACATTCCCTCCATTGTCACCACAGACCTCACATCCGATGCCCCCCAAGGCGTAAACCCTACCCAGCAGCCCAACGTGGGTCTGCTGTCACCGACCAGCCCGACTAACGCCTATGGTCCTCCCTCCCCCGCACCCTCAGACCAGAGCTCTATTCCACCTTCCCCAACGGTGTCCAATCATTCTGGTGCTTTCCCATCTTCGCTCGCTCTGCGCGACAACAAACCCGAGGAGAAAGACGGGCTCTCCTCACTTGGGCTCCTAGGAGCTGGAGGCTTGACGCATCATAGGAAGGGCAGCGTCGCCACGTCCATGACACATGTAGAAGGCGATATGAGGTTTGTCTCATTTTTCAAAGAAGCGTGGTACTTCGTATCCGGGCCATTGCAGAGCTAACCGTTATTTTTCCTCCTGCTTATTAGCGAGAAGAAAGGAGGCGATGTTACGGATGAGAAGGAGGATAAGGACGAGAAGGAAGAGGACAAGAAGAAGAAAAAGAAGGGCAAGAAGGGCGACTCAGATGAGGAGGCTCAGACGACGCATCAACTGGAGCTTGCTCAGGACGCGGCCATCGACCCCGCTCCGTTCACCGTTAAACCATATCAACTCGCTCACATGCTCGACCCCAAAAATCTCGATACGCTGAGGTCCCTAGGCGGTACCGAAGGACTTATTTGCGCTTTGGGCACGAATACCGACCATGGTCTTACGTCTAAATCTGACGCGTCGCATGAGAAGGGTGCTGGTCACGGTGCATCGCATAGGCACGACTCAGAGAAGGAGTGCGAGAAGGTGCCTGATATTGTCTTGACAGCTCCGAGTGGCAACCTGTCGCCTCCTCCGCCAGAGAGTGGCGCGCCGGTTGTTGCCACCATGGAGGACAGGAAACGCGTTTTCGGCGAGAATATTCTACCCACACGCATCAGCAAAACGCTGCTTCAGCTCATGTGGGCAGCAATGAAAGACAAAGTTCTGGTACGTTCTCTCTGGTTCTTCTGCTTGCCTGAGCCTGACAACACATTTAGATCTTGCTTTCTATCGCGGCCGTCATTTCTTTGGCTCTCGGTTTCTTCCAAGACTTCGGTACTCCTCGCGAGATGGTGAACCCCCCGTAGATTGGGTCGAGGGTGTTGCGATTATCATCGCCATATCTATTGTTGTATGTGCCTGTATTCCTATGCGCCATTGTCTGGTTTTCATCGCCGCCTTAGGTCATTGTTGGTTCTTTGAACGATTGGCAAAAGGAGCGTCAGTTTAAGGCCCTCAATGAGAGGAAGGAAGAGCGTGGCGTCAAGGTTATTCGTGACGGTGTCGAGAAAGTCATTGACATCAAGGTTCGTTCGCTTAATTTCTTGGCATACATCGTCTCATTATGTCTGTCTTCTCCTTTTTAGGAAGTCGTCGTTGGCGATATCGCACTCTTGGAACCCGGCGAAATCGTCCCGTGCGATGGCGTGTTCATTTCCGGCCACAACGTGAAGTGCGACGAATCCGGAGCCACTGGAGAGTCCGATGCCATCAAGAAAGCGTCGTATGACGAGGTTCTGGAAATACACCGCAAGGCTCTCGCGAACAAGAAGGATCCCAACGCCGGTCACACCGACTGCTTCATGATCTCCGGTTCTAAAGTCTTGGAAGGTGTGGGCAAATATGTCGTCGTGGCTGTGGGTACTAAGAGCTTCAACGGCCGCATCATGATGGGTGTGTATTTGTGTCTCACTCCGGCTATGATTGTTTGTTTGACAGCTTGTCTTTTTTCACCAATGCAGCACTTCGCGGTGACACGGAGAACACACCCCTCCAGCTAAAGTTAAACCGTCTCGCCGAACTAATCGCAAAGATTGGTGCTGCCGCTGGTCTTGCCCTCTTCGTCTCCTTGATGATCAGGTTTTTCGTTCAACTTGGCCAGGGTATCCCTCCTCGGTATGTGTAATTACAGGCCCAACCATCTTCGAGTCGGCACTGATTTCACTACAGTAACGCGAATGAAAACGGTATCGCCTTCGTCAACATTTTGATCATTGCTGTCACCCTGGTGGTCGTGGCCGTTCCCGAAGGTGTGTTCATTTCCGTTCTACAACCTTCTGGTTGCTGATTGTTATGACACCAAGGTCTCCCACTTGCGGTCACGCTCGCGCTCGCGTTTGCCACGAAGCGGATGACGTATGAAAACCTTCTCGTTCGTGTCCTAGGCTCCTGTGAGACTATGGCGAACGCGTCGGTCATTTGCACGGACAAGACTGGTACTCTGACGCAGAACTCCATGACGGTTGTCGCTGGTTCAATTGGTATCCATGCCAAGTTCGTCCGTCAACTTGATGAGAACGCTGCTCGAACCAACGCCGATGAGACCGAGAAATCTGCAGAGGGTACCACCACACGCAAGCACTACCAGGACTTCTCCATTGATCAGGCTCATCTCAACACCGTGCTCTCGCCCGAGATCCAGGAGCTCTTCAATCAAGCTATCGCGGTTAATTCAACGGCTTTCCAGGACGTAGATGCCGAGTCCGGAGAGGTAATCTTCGTCGGTAGCAAGACCGAGACTGCCCTCCTTCAGTTTGCCAAGGAGCTCAAGTGGCGCGACTTCAAGGAGACGCGCGACGCGGCCGACGTTGTCCAGATGATCCCCTTCTCGAGCGAGCGCAAGTCTATGGGTGTTGTCATCCGGAAACCGTCCGGTGGTTATCGCGTGTACTTCAAGGGTGCCAGTGAAATTCTCGCGAAGAAGTCGACCTCTCACATCGTTGTGAACCAGGACGGCAAATACCCCGCCGGTGGTATCGAGACCAAGCCCATTGACGAAATCGCTCAAGACAATATCAGTCGGACTATCATCTTCTACGCGAACCAGACTCTCCGTACCATCTCCCTGTGCTACCGTGACTTCGAATCGTGGCCTCCTCGGGGCATGTCTCGCGACGAGAATGGCGACGTGAGTCTGCAACGTATTCTCGACAGAATATATGCTAACGACACTTCTAGGTTCCTTTCGAAGACCTATCGAAGGACTTAACCCTCATTGGTATCACCGGTATTGAAGATCCACTCCGCGACGGTGTTCGCGAGGCTGTTGCCAAATGCCATCGGGCCGGCGTTACCGTCAAGATGTGCACGGGCGACAACGTTCTCACTGCTCGCTCAATTGCTACCCAGTGCGGCATCTTCACACCTGGTGGCATCATCATGGAAGGTCCCGTTTTCCGTCAGCTCAGCCAAACAGAGATGATTGAGATCGTCCCTCGCCTTCAAGTCCTTGCCCGTTCATCGCCAGAAGACAAGAAGATCCTCGTCTCGATTCTCAAGATGATTGGCGAGATCGTTGGTGTCACTGGCGACGGTACGAACGACGGTCCCGCTCTCAAGACGGCGAACGTTGGTTTCTCGATGGGTATTGCTGGCACTGAGGTCGCCAAAGAGGCGTCGGACATCATCCTCATGGACGACAATTTCTCATCAATCGTGAAGGCTATCATGTGGGGTCGTTGCGTCAACGATGCAGTGCGCAAGTTCTTGCAGTTCCAGATCTCGACGAACGTTACTGCTGTTGTTATCACCTTCGTCACCGCCGTCGCGTCTGAGGAAGAGACCTCCGTGCTCTCCGCCGTCCAGCTCCTCTGGATCAACATCATCATGGACACGTTCGCCGCTCTTGCTCTCGCCACTGACCCCGCCACCGAGAAGCTCTTAGACCGCAAGCCCGACAAGAAGACCTCGCCGCTGTTCAGCGTCGAGATGTACAAGATGATCTTGATGCAGTCTATCTATCAGATTACCATTATCTTCATCTTCCACTTCCGTGGCCTCAATATTCTCAGCCTCGAGCATAACGAGCAGAACGAGAAGGTCATCAAGACGCTTGTTTTTAATGCTTTCGTCTTCGCCCAGATCTTCAACTCCGTCAACTGCAGACGTCTCGACAGCAAGCTCAACATCTTCGAAGGCATCCTCCGCAATCGCTACTTCATTGGCATCACGCTGCTTGGTATGTGTTTGCCATCCTTCTTTCATGCATTATGTTCTGAGATTAGTTTTAGAAATCGTGATCCAGGTTGTGATTGTCTTCGTTGGTGGTGCTGCTTTCCAGGTCACTCGCATTGGCGGACGTGAATGGGGCATCTCACTTGCTCTTGGTGTTGTTTCCATCCCTTGGGGTGCTATCATCCGATGCATCCCTAGTGCCCCTTATGAGAAGCTTTTCAAGTTCATTCATCTTGTTGGTAAACCTGAGATTCTCCCTACCGTCAAACCCGACAAAGAGGGATGGGGCGGTGCCATTTCCATGGTCCGAGACAACCTCAGCACGTTCTCGAATATCCGCGGTGGTCGTCTCCGGTCTTCTTCGTTCGTCCTCAAGAGTCGGTCTGCCCGCTTGAGCGCGGATGATCAAATGAGAATGTGAGTGCCCCTCTTGTGATGTCCATTGCGAATTGTCACTCATGAGGTGTTCAATAGATCGTCAGTTCTGACTATGGCACCAACACTCATCATCGGAGCTGTTGTTGCTGGCCAAGCCTACCTCCAAGCTGGGTCACTCTCAGACCCAGGCAATGCTGATCCGTCAAAATCCTCTGCAGCCCTTTGGGAAGGCAAACTGCAAATACACCCAGATACATCCAAAGACGACCCTGTATATAAACAGTTCGGCGGTAAAGAAAGCAGCGCGTAATAGTGACATATTTTATTCTTTTCCGTGTTTTATGATATTCTTCTCTCTCAGGGTGATCAAGGCCGCAGTTGTCAGGTGCTGCCATTGATTCCAAGATACCTCTGGCAACTGCGATACCCATCATTAATATTGGCCACCTCGTTGGGGATTCCACCACGGCCTGCAACCTTGATATCAAATTCACGATTTCTTATACGCATTGTTTCTTTCGGGTTATGGCACTCAATCACGTTACATACAAATATTTCATATCATATCATAGACTTACGATCAGTTCATGTCAAGCTTTGGGCTCTCGGAGACTCTCATATTAACAATAAACATTTACAAAGCCTGGAACTTTTGCGTGGTCAATGCCAGTGAGGATGACACTGCTGGCATATGTAGCGTAGTACTCGGTTGACTTGATATTAACATTTACATATGTGGCATACCTTATGGATCCTGTCTAGTAATTCTATTTGCCCCGTTGAATCATTTGCTGTTGAAGTGACTTGTAAGTCGAGACAGACGCGACTAATGATGTCCACTATCGCTTGCCGATGGTCACGTGTGCCAACTCTGTTCCCAAAAGGGTGGACCATCCGAAGTGGAACGCGCGACTTGCCTCTGTTCACAACCTTCAAACCAACCCTGGTCGCCCAGCGCTCAGTTTAACTCGCGTAAGATGTCTTTCTTCTCGGGTACCTCGAGCACGACTGTAGCAGGCACTGCGAACACGTCCTCAGCAGCGGAAAAGGATGTCGAAGTGGTGGAACCTCCCTCAGATTCGATCTCCTCTCTGTCGTTCTCAGGACAGGCAGACTATTTGGCAGTCGGAAGTTGGGATAACAGTGTACGTTCCACGCGTTCTACCAGCACGTCTATCCCCAACTCCCATTGAAAGGTTCGGATCTATGAAGTGAACCCCAACGGCCAAACGCAAGGAAAGGCCATGTATCAGCATCAAGGTCCCGTGTTAGATGTCTGCTGGAACAAGGTAATGAGAACTACAATTATCTTTCATCACCTTTTTTTTTTACGAGATATGCAGGAAGGGACTAAGATTTTCTCTGGAGGCGCAGACAATGCGGGTCGTATGTTTGACGTGACCACAGGCCAGGCCGCACAGGTTGCGCAACATGACGCGCCTGTGAAGGTGGCAGCCTGGGTTGACGTGCCTGGCGCTGGGATATTAGCGACAGGTAGTTGGGATAAAACAATCAAGGTACTTATTCTCTAAACTCTTCTTATTCTCCCTTGACTGTACAGCAGTATTGGGACCTTCGCACACCTAACCCTGTGGCCACTGTCCAACTCCCTGAAAGGTGCTACACCTTCGATATCCAATACCCTCTCATGGTTGTTGGGACAGCCGAGCGCCACATTCAAATCTTCAATCTAAGCAACCCTAACACAGCATACAAGGTCTTCATTCCACCCGATTATTTCATCCCGCGACGCTGAGACCATTACTCAGACGATGACTTCGCCGCTGAAATGGCAGACGCGTGTCATTTCCTGCTTTACGGGGTCGCCAGCAAATAGCGGGTTCGCTGTAGGAAGTGTTGAGGGCAGGGTGGCAATCCAGTGAGTATCAGCACCATCAGAGGCTGTCTGTTACTAACCGGCATGCAGATATGTCGAGGATAAAGACTCTCAGTAAGCAGCCGAGCGGGATATCAAGGATAATTTAATTGATAGACGGCTGCAGGAACAACTTCTCCTTCAAATGCCATCGCCGAGACAGCACCCCTAACTCCAAAGATCAAGCCCTGGTCTACTCCGTCAACGACATCTCATTCCATCCTGTGCATGGAACCTTCTCTACTTGCGGTTTGTTGCTCTTCTTACCTTTTTTTGCAGGAGCTAAGTCCCGATACAGGTTCGGATGGCACAATCCACTTCTGGGACAAGGACGCCCGTACTCGCCTAAAGTGTACGTATCTTGTACCCATCGAATCTTCTAGTTACTTACCTCCTAATGATACAGCTTTTGACCCCGCTCCTGGCCCAATTGCCACCACCGCATTCAACCGCACCGGCAACATCTTTGCATATGCTGTCTCGTACGATTGGTCCAAGGGTCACTCGGGCATGACGCCTGGTGCTCCTAATAAGATCATGCTTCACTCTTGCAAGGACGACGAAGTCAGGAAGAGACAAAGAAAGTAAAAGTCGGAGGTCACTTGTGTTCTCTTCCTGTTTTGGTGTTCCTCGACTGTGCTGTGTATCTTCTACTGCCGTATCTTTGTCAGTTGTTAATTGCTTCCTGCTACCAAGTGTTCTAGTCTTGTAAATGTTTTGCATCAAAGTGATCTGATTGATTCTTGAGTGGCATTTGACTATCCTACATTGTTAAGCTATTCGAGACCTACACCGCCAGGCTGACGTGAGTCGACGTTTTACGAAGGATCAGGATTGTTGGGAGTTCGCCCTTCATGGTGACGAAGTAATCTGTGAGGTCGTTGTACCACTGCTGAGGATTGTAGCCGTCGGCGAATTTCATCTCAAAGTTCTGGACCATCAAGGAAACCACCATGCGCATCTCCATCCAGGCCAGATTCTTCCCGGCGCAATTTGCAGCCCCCATAGAGAACGGTGTGAAGGCAGTCAAGTTCAGAATGAATTCCTGACCGTCGAAAACCTTCGGCTCTAGAGCCGATCTCTTGTCCTCTGGGAGCCACCGTTCAGGGAGGAATGCATCCGGTAAAGGAGAGAAGCAACGCGGATCCCTTTGCAGACTATAGCTGGGAATGACAACGGCACTACCTTCGGGAATGAAGCTACAGGGAAAGTTTATTCTGACCACCAGGAGTAAGGCTTCATGTAAAACTCACTATGGCCCTATCATCTTGCCTCCGCTTCCTCTCTCTGGTGCGCGCTGCGAACCACTGAGTACAGGAGGCAATAAGCGGAGGGACTCATTCCTATAGCACAGAGTATTTTATTTCCAATTCCATGCAGAAAACCTCTCGAGCTCACAGGCATCCATTTAGATACGACAGATGGGCTAGCTTGGCAAAATCCATGATGTCGTCTTCGCTCAGTTCATCGATCTCCGCTTGGAGGCGCCTGTACGACGTTGGGTGGCACATTAGGAGATAAAAAAGGTTGATGATAGCAGTCGACGTCGTGTCTGACCCTGCAATGATAGCCAACCCACCTATACAGCATTCGTCCTTGAGCAAGCGGACTCGCTTTTCGAACAGACCTTACCATCGCTGATTACTTCAACTACAGAAGGGGGCTGAGAAGCTACACCATCTTCGTCCATCTAGATCTGTGGTCAGAATTCGATGACAATACTCTCATACTATATGGACATACCAGATGATGGAATATGTCTTTGTGAGCAGAACCTTGGGTTTTCCGTACCATTGCACGTTTCTTCGCATGTGTCCGGAACGCCTTAAGATCCTGTGCAAAACTCGGGAATCGAAGGAAAAGAGCACCGAGCCAGGGTACATGGCTCATGAATAAGGCATTCCTTGCGTGTGTCGCATCAGCACCATGATTTCAAAATAGATAATATGGCCTCATACCTTTGTCCCGCCTCGAGGAGGTGCCAAAGCCCGTCTGCATCTCCTTCCTTGATCATTTCTGACCCGCCTCCGAACCTGGAAACAGGAATTAATTCTGATGTCAGGATTCCCGAACAGAAAACTCGTACGCCAGATCATTCATGATGTCGTATCTAAGAAAAAGATTGAATCTACCCTTCGCGAAAGACTGCAACGTGATGCCACTCACGCAAAGAATGAAACCCATTGGGTGAGATTAACAATTCCCTTCTGTGCTCCAAGCGCATCCATCAACTGGAAGGAACGTTTGGTGACCATGTTTTCATAGCCTTTCAACGCCGGGGTACTGAACGCTCTTGTCCATGGTCGCCTGCGCCGATTGTGCTCTTGTTTATCTCTGATCGCAATTAAAGGCTTGACTGCCTCTTGCTCAGGAACACGCCCTTCCCAGACTTCAGGGAGGAAAAATAAATAGTATGCAACGAGGATGATTGACACAATTCCACTTACACGGTCCTTTCGGCAAACCTGTAGGGCCTAAGATTGGGTTCACTACATTGACATCGCAGATAATCAACTCATTAGGACCTAATGGATGAGCATCACGAAGACATAGCGGGGCCACACTGAGAAAGACGCACCGACTCGAACTACATTGCCATATTTTTCATGAAGGTTCTTGTAGTATATATGCTGCTTTCCGCCGCGAGCAGCCTTGAACGCCAGATAAAATTTGCTTAATTTGCAGAGCAGCGGTCCAGGGTACTTGGCCAAGGGATGCCATGGAGAGGCACGATAGAGCAGAATCGAAAACGAGATGGAGATCCAGTAAACGGCGAAGACTGTAAATGCGGCATGGGAAACGTGGGCAGCGTGTTGGAGGAATGGCAGAGTCAAGGCAGCCGGTATGACTAGAAGTAGGAACAGAACGTAAGCTGGTTCGTGTGTCTCTGTCCTCTTGAAGATAAGATGAACGACCTATTTCTCTTGTCAGTGCCAAGCACAGGAGGGCGGTACACGACATACAAGTGCAACTGCAACGACGACACCGATGTTATCCCAGTACGAGAATTGAGGTAGCGTCATTCTGAGAGATTGCGGGGCGAGATGAGTAAGAAATTTCAGGTTCTTATTGTCCGCTAACAGAGAAGATGATGCGAAGGTCTTAAGGAGGATATGAATGAGGGCATATATAAGGTCGTGAGTACTGTGGTGTAGACACGCCGTAAAGAGTGCATACCCCCTAAGGTGCGATTGTCAAATATCTTGGACGCTCTACCGGGTGCCAGAGGAGTCCGAGTAATGATTTAAACAGCGAAGCTGAAGTAGGTAGGACTGGTTTCCAGTGCTATTTGAAGCCAATCTGGCCGCTGATCCAAGTCCCAAATGTTATGGTGCCGATGAGAGCATTTGTCGATCACCAGGAGACGAAGGCCCTTACGCAGTGGCGTCGAACTCCTCGGGTCTTCGGGGAGTCGTTTGTAGTAACCTATGTCAATGTGAACCCTCGGTTATCGATGGTGTTTAGTGTAAGCATCACCGAACGACGTATTGAAAGGGCAGGGTTATGGGGTATGGGGCATGCCAAACTAGCGACTCTGCCATGATACAGCCTCCAAACTCGGATAGCGAAGCCTTCAAGGACATGCTCTGTACTCGCAATTAGGCCACATAGCGATAAGAGGCTGAACTTGCACAACTCACCCAGTCAGCAGCTCGGCGTCCAGCTGAATATCGGCCGACCCCGCGTAAAGTCTCTCGGGCAGACGATGCGCGCCGCCAAGCACACATTGAGCGGTACTCTTCTCCCTCAAGCGTGGGTACTAGTTTTTAGCGTCGATGGGTGGTTCATGACAATCGAGGATGCCATGGCGAAGCAACGTACAAACCCGGAGAGGATGCTTGACGCAGGAGAACAAAGTAAATATAGTCCAGCATCGATCATTGACGGCGCTTGCATCAAGATCTCAAGTCGGGACAGGGAAATCGCAAATTGTGAATGGTATTGATAACCTCGGAGCGGTCGCGATACTGAATGAGCTTTCTATGATTAACAAATAATTCATTATAGTTAGGGCATAACCAGTCGATCGGTCCCCATCTGGTGACGGACACATACATCCGGCTGCTTGTTCGTAGATATTGGTACATAAAGAGCACTGGGCACGGCCTGGGGGCACTCCTCACTCTTTCTTCGCGTTCTTGATATCCAGCAATGGGTCGAGATCCGATTGTGGCTGGCGATATGAGCCGCCGACGCGATCTGCCCATGTGAAGTACTGGAGAAAGACGTATCGTCAATACCAGGGAACCACAAACGAGGACAAGCCAGCTTACTTGTCCATAGTTGACGGTGAAATAGATATGATGTAATGTGTGATGGGCTGGTCCATTAATAACTTTTTCGAAGATATGGCCGGTGATCATGTCGGAATCGTGGATCTACGGTTCATTGAGTATTAATTGACAGCCATGCTGCAATGACTACACTTACGAAGATACTCCAGAAGTTGACTGCGACGAATAGGACGAGGTACAGTATGCGATGGATGGGGAAGACGAAAACGAAGAGGTGGTATGGGAGAGATTGAGCATATCCATCAACCGGATGGAAGGCGTGCGAGGCGAATGGTGTTGGGACTACATAAAGTTAGTCCAACTACGACGTAAAAAATGAAAAGAAGTAATAACGCACTGATCCACTTGTGGTGAGGTTTGTGAATGTACTTGTAGATCACTGGGATATGTAACCATCGGTGCACCCAGTAAATTAAGTAGTCGGTGAAAAGCAGATACCTTTCGAAAAAAAGGAGGTCAATACTGAACACGGCAAAAACAGAAAATAAAAGCGCACAGAGGCACAGAGAGCACCAGATAGGTGTAACCATACGTGTCCACCCCGTCATACATCAGCGAATATCCCATGACCTCAGCTTGGAACCAGGGCATCGTGAGGACGATCATGAAGGGGAACGCCCAAAGGCTCGCTTGAATCTCCTGTCTAACTTGGTTCTTCAAAAACCGTGGGTGCTTCATCATTTCATGGTTGAAGATGAACGCATAGGACAGTCCCGCGAACAAGAAATACAGCACTTGTATTCCTACGAGGGTAATGACGAACACAGAGATGAGTTGTCGGGGAATGTAGTTGCGCGGCCACGCTGATATTTGTGAAAGTGTTTGGGCATCGGCGTATAAAGACGCAAGGTCGTCGTGGTTTAGTGGAGGGTGTGGTAGGTAGGAGACGAGTTGCGACCATGAAGAGGACGTGATCAGTGGAACGAATTTCACCGTGTTATTGGCGGCGTTGACCAAATCTGGAGAAGAGCTAAATGCGGAGAGTGGGACGAGTCTCGCCCATGCTTTGTCGAGGAGCCAGTCGTCTGCGATGTGGAGAAGGAGATCCATGTCGACAGAGCGGCCGGAATATTTTGTGAAGACAAGACTTCCGCGCACTTCTTTTAAGGCCCCGGCATGCAAAAGCATCAGGCCACTTCCCATTTTTCGGGAGTCACGTGTGCGTGATTTGATAAGATACGACGACATACCCATCAATTCCGATCGTGTTCTCGGCCAGCGAATCGCTCCAGCCGGCAGGTTCCCAGAGACGATTCACAGCCTCGGTAGGTCGCGAAAGTCGACCTAAATGCTCGCAGCTGAATTGCGCGACTTTGCTATGCCCTGCCTCACAGAGAAATGAGAATGCTCTGAATAAATAGTTGTAAAGTGAATATTTCGACCTTCACGCCACTGTTAACATTATGACACAACCATCTGGCGACGAGGGTCTGGTAACCCGCAGGGCCCGAAAAATAATGATTTTCCCATCCTCGTGACCGACGCGACAAAGGCGCGATGCGTTTCTAAGAGTCGTGACTTTTACACGCGCGTCTCGGCAGCAATAGTGCAACTCCCCGCGGTGCCGAGATGCGCATGAAAAAAGTCACGAACGCCAATTCTCAGAAATAACCGCGTAGCAGATGCTCAAAAATAGGACCCGGAAATGTATAGTAAAAGTACGATACATAGTCTCATGTTACAGGTTATTTCGTGGATCCCCAGGGCCAGAAGATCGGCACTGAACTAAAAAGCAACATTAGTGTGCCCGATTTTTGAGGGTAAGAAACACACTTTTTATATTGCTGCCACTTGGGGTTCGTTCCAAATTTCATATTGCCTGCTCGTTCGAGCGGAGGTACGCCCGAAACCTATGCAGTAGAGTTATCAACAGTGGTACCAACCGAATATAATTATGCCTCACACAACGAAGCAAATACAGGGTAAAAAGGGGGCTCAGTGCGGCAAGAGCGACGGTTCCACAAGGATATGCAGCAGTTTGGAGAGAGCCTGTTGAGAGAAGCCAGATGCCCGCCCAGATGCCAACTTCTCCGACGTAGCTGTGAAGCTCCCAGATTTAGAGCTTATCCGAGTCCTACAGAGAATAGCAGAAGACTCACTTTGGGTGTCGGCTGATCGCCCATAAACCAGAGGAGATGAACTGTTCATCATGGAGTTTGTTTGCCTTTGCTTTTCTCCAGGCCGTCTTCTGATTATCAGCAGTTACTTCGACGAGGAAGGAACTAGCATAGAGCGCGAGAGCGAGATAATCCCGAGGACCCAGAGGGGTGTGTGCCTGCTTGGGGAGCGCATTTACGAGGAAGACGGGAAGTCCAACAAGCGTAATCCACGTCGCTGCATTATGAACAATTGGTGAAATAGCTCCCCCAGTAGGCGCATATAGCTACCTACCTTGCGCAATCCAAAAGAAAGTGAATTTGGCAGGGCGTTTCTTGATCTCATCGAACCGTGAGTCGCCACCTGCCTTCATGGCCCTCTATGAATAAAACGGATCAGAAAGTCCGCCAGAGGCAAGATAAGGCAACACGAACCATAGTCAAGAAGCTACCCAGTCGCAATGTCCATAGGCCAATTGCAGCTGACAAGAGCACCTGCCTTGGTGCGAACGACATAGGAGGGGGAAGGGGGCCAGGGAGACCATCCCAGAACTTGGCCTTCAAAGACGGATAGTACAACGACAAGACCGTGGTGGTGGCCCATCCAATGGCTCCACAGAAGTCATAGAACTTCTCGTTCTGCTGGGGAACAAAGATGGCAGCGAAGACTGCGTACATGAGCAGAATAATTGATGGCGTCATTGGGATCAGATGAACAGGCAGTAGTGAAGCTGGATGAAACCGGACTCACTAGCCTGTCCAACATACGCGCTGGCGATAGTAGGGAGGAGGCGCGAGAAAACAGCCATATCGACGACCCGCAATGAGAGAGACGTGGTGGTTCTAGTTGAACGACCAACGAAGCATATTGTGACGGTTCGGTGAAAGGGTCACTCTATTTATACCTTTCCGGCGATCATCCAGCACGACCGAAGTTGTTGAACTTGAACTGCTCTGGGCGCTTTCCGTTGCTCGTCGGGGCGTCAGAATAGGTGTTCGTGGGCCGAAGAGAACCATGAAACAGTTTAAATCGGGCCAAGGACTGTGAACTGCGGCGAGCGCGGTGCACCTGGTGTTGCAGGTCGGGAAAGAGTCAAAAGGGGCATTGTGGGTGTAAGCGAGCGGAGAAAGGGCGGGAAGCGAGTTTATTAGCGTGACACGATGAGTGTGTGACGGGCCGTTATACGGTGGTTGAGATTTCTCGCACCTCGCTCGTCAGACACAACAACAACCGCTCTGCTTGCGACAGGCAGCTCCTAAATATCTTCTGTCACCACACACCATATACTTGCACCAACACCACTGGTGGGCAACATTTTGCGACCTTGGCTTGGCCCGGTGCGTCCCTTTGATTTTACTCCGTTACCATTTGTTTGGTGAGAAATCTAATGCACACATACCAATAAAAGATTTATCGAGCCGGAATATCTGGCGACGGTTTTGTGAACTAGGTACTTGTGCGCAACCTTCTCCGTCCTTTCCCTTCGTTTTCATGTCTGAGCTGCGAATGACATTCCCGCCAGATCTTATCTCGCCACGAATCGCCTTTCCGGGGTACCGACCGGACACCACCCCCGTTCCCCACCCTGAGCAACGCCCGGCGCTCTTCCCAGAATTGACAGTTTCGGCGGCGAATTCTTCGCCAACCTTGCTTTCGAATGGATAATCCACAACATTATCAGCCACTGTCGTACGCTCTCCATGCGCCATCCACAAGCAACCCCGGTCGAACACACTACACCACAACTCAATATACTCCCCCCCAGAAACAAGTAGCAAGTGGGACTGCGGCCCCGGCCCAGCCACAGCAAGAGGAGGAGGAAGAAGAGGAAGAAGAGGACGATGATGATGACGAAGGTCTTGTCGAGGAGCAATTGAATCAGAACGACGCAGACATGCATGGAAGCAGACCTACATCACCCAAACCTTCTAGGTGAGTTGCCCAGGCATTTTACAATTCAAATTCAAACTAAATCTAACCGATGTCGTTAAGTTCTGTGGGTGCACGGGCGTCCAGCCATGCCCCCACCCATGAGGAGCAAGCAACACCTGCCCCGGAACAGAAAAGGCGACCAGGCAGACCTCGGGGTTCCAAGAATCGAAGGCCACGAGTCGGTTCTGCTAAACATGAGTCGCAATTCCAAGCTTCAGCAGCTAGCACAACACCGGCAGCCACTGGTCCTCCTTCACATCCGAACATTACCCCTCAGAATCAGCAATACTACGAGTTTCAATGGCGGGTGCTTAACCTTTGCGCGGAATTTTACGGTGCTGCTGAGGAGTTGGTGGTAAGTAATGCGCGGGCTCGGCGTTCTGAGAAGTACTCACCGAAAGACAGAAAGGAACTTCGCCTTTGGTCGTTGCTCAATGCTACCACATGGGCCCTGGTGTCAAGGTGGATCCATTAGCAATGCTGGGAGATGCAAAGCGAGTGTGTGATACTTTGGTATGTCAAATGCCTACATTGTGCACCCAAGCATTTACGTGCATCGCAATCAGCTTGCCAATCCTTCTCAACTTGTCACAAATCCACCTCCTCCTGTCTATCCGGTTTTGCCACGGTTTATCAACCAGTAGCTCAACCGCCATCTGCGACGCCGGTCGCGTCAACCTCGACGTCAACAGCCACACCAGCTACCGCCGCTGCACCGACGCCAGGTGTGATTACCGGAGCCCAGTCGTTCGTCGTACCACTCGGTACACAACCTGGTTATCCATATGCAACTATGTATGGTGCTGCTCCTGGCCAATACCCTACCACACCATACTATCACCAGTACGCTGCCTACCACCCTGGCGCGTATTATGCCCAACCGCAACCTATGCCCACGGCCCAACCCACAGCAAGCACATCCGCTGCTCCTGCTCCTACTCCTGCGCCAACAGTAACGACAACGCAAGTCCAACCGACCGCCACGATCACCACAACTCCTGCGACGGGAGGAACCATGATCGGAAACCAGGGTGCCTGGTCGGACGAGGAAATGGAACGGTTGAAAAAGCTCGCAGAACGGAGCAAAGCAAAAGCGGCATCTGGTGAAATCGACTGGGACTGGGTAGTTCAAGAATGGGGTATCAGCAGAACGAGGTATTAAAAACATCCTTTCTTCCAAACAAGGTCTGATGGTTAATAGACATCAAATCCTTATCAAGGCGACAGCCCTGGGATTGAAGGAGAGTTCAACTCGTGCCCCCAAGCGGCGTCGAGGAGAGGATGGCACAGACGTCCCAGTCATGTCCTCTCTCCAGCCCTCGACTTCGAATGCGTCAAATCCGTCGACAACGCCCATTGCTGTGTCGTCAATGGCGTCCCCTGCGCAAAGTACGAACCAGTCCGCCCCGACGCCTTCCGCCTCGCCCGCCCTGCAAAACCAACAACGTCCCTCGTCGTCCAAAGGCCCAGTCACGGCAGCGCCTGCTCCGAAGATGCCCTGGCCAATGCCCACAGTCGCTGTGAGTACGGTGCCCGTCATAGCAACGCCGGCGACTCCGCATGAACAACAGCGCACGAGCTATTACCGTCCACGGCCAAACCAGACGGACTCAAGTGGCAAGACGACACCGACGGCTACGACGACGATACCTCATCAACAGCCAGTAACGCATCAGTATATGTATACGCCCAATGGACAGGTGGGCACAGGCTACAGGCCCAAGGAAAATGGAAAATGAGCAAAATTATTGACGCCAATTCTGTACAGGCAAGCAGATGAACCTTCCACGATGGGGCAAGAAAATAATATTATGAATTGCTTGATGGTTCCGATTCTTTTGACGAAGTTATCATGAGTATGAACTTTTCACCTTCGTTGTCTTGTTGCAGACCGTTCGTATACCCGTATGTATTTTTACGGTCCCGGCCGAATCATGGTCCCCCATATGTGGAATCAATCGTAAAATATCTACACTCGTTTCTTGATTCTTGTTAGGTGTTTGTTCGATGAATGTAGCTGGACACTGAACTATGGTTCTATGTAACAGTTTTGTTGACCCAGGAGGAGATTTGAATATTCGGCAGAGAGGGGACGCCAATATACGTAATCGCCTAGTTGCACCGCGTTGTAACACCCTTGCTCACAACTCATACCTCCCACCTCCAGATGCTACTTACATAAGGCGCGAAGCAACTCGCATCGCAAATCCACTATACCACTTCACCTAACGAGATACCAACAAACGTTTCTCTCGACAACAGCTTCTGCTGAGATAGAGATGTCCACAAGTTCATCAACCTCTGCTCCAGTTTCTCGAGTACCCTCCATACCTCGTCCGCCACCTTCGCCTCTTCGGTCGGCCTCAGGAGTATCAGGACTTCCTCCTTCGAGTAATCTCAACCCCTCCCAAAGCATGCCCACAACATCAATGCCTGGCCCGTCAAGGCGGCCCTCTGGAGCTGACACACCTCCTGCGCCGGCGCAGAAAACCCGTGCAAGAGATCTGCTAAGGAAGCATTATGGATTGGGAGTTGGACCTCCGCCTCCACGCGGAAATTCGCAGGATCCTATGGACTTGAGTAAGCCCGCTCAAGACTGGTGCCATCTTTTCCTCTAAATCCAAGATTAGATTCAGCAGCCTTCAATGCGAGGAGCTACTATGAGCAATTAATAACCACTTCCACGCTTCCTGCTTTGCTGAAGAGGGAGAACGATTTGCTCAGCGGTACGTTAATTCGCAACATGGTCTTGAGAACCAGATGAATATAATTTCCCAGAAATACGCCAGCTCGATAGCGAAAGACAGTCCTTGGTCTACAATCATCACCATGAGCTCATTGCTGCCTCTGACACAATATCTGCTGTGAGTTCACGAAACTCTCCATCAGTGCCCTCTTGAATTCTCTTCGCAGATGAAAACAAGAGCAGAAAGTCTGGATAGTGACCTGGACCTGCTCAGACAAGCATTCTCTGAAATTTCGCGTCTAACTGCCGAAGTATCGACAGAGAACTCAAAGAGCGAAAGCACGCCGAACTCGAGATCTCGATGAAGATGAATAGTGCATACATATAACATTAAATTTACACTACTAGTGGCTACAGATTTGGAATAATTGTTCCGTGATGCAGTTCGATTCAGGAATGGACCGCAGAAAAGTGATAGATAGTGCCGTCGTCGTCGAAATTGAGGGATGGGACTGGGCATTAATTCGGGTTTATGGGAACCCAAAGTTCCGCTTGCCAATGACAACCACCGCAATGGAAAAGTTGGGTGATCAAGAGGTTGGAAGCATCGAAGCCAACGGCGCCAGGCCTGTCGCATATAGTCCAGAAGTCTTGACTTCGTTGGATTTGGATACGTTTTTGCTAAGTTTTCAAATTGTTCAGTTAGCGAGCACCTTCACAAATTCAACAGTCTATGTGCCTCACTTGAAGATGCGCTGCAAAGTCCAGGACCATGTTGGCGACCTTCGCGGCCATAACACCGCGAGGTAAAGCCCCTTTCAGCGTCTTGATGCGCCTCT
Source organism: Agrocybe chaxingu (assembly GCA_027627235.1). Lineage (NCBI taxonomy): Eukaryota > Fungi > Basidiomycota > Agaricomycetes > Agaricales > Agrocybaceae > Agrocybe > Agrocybe chaxingu. The sequence continues at coordinate 10,192 of JANKHO010000076.1, read as the reverse complement.
CAAATGGGGGGTATCCGGGCCACTGACTACTTTGTCAGCTATGCGGAAGACAGAGCGAAATAATGCTCACATTGATCTGCACCTTTACCTCACGCTCTACCACTTCTTTGAAGATCAAATCCTCATCTCCCTTCAGCGTGGGGGGCCTGCAGGAGACCATCTTGCCAACGTTGACACCTTTCTCGGGGAAACCTGCCTGTATAAACAGAATTGGAGGATAACGATAAAAGAACTCGCTTGAAGATGCGGGCACTTCAAATATTCCCTGCGGCACAACGATGTGGTTCGAGGGATCATGCTCTTCATCAGCTGGCGGCAGTTTCACGTTACTTCGAGGCTGGTTTTCGTCCTGAGTCGCTCTTCCGTAGGTACGGTGGTGGCGATCTGGGCCGAGTGTGGCAGAGTCGCGTCGAGTACGCGTCATAGATGAATGATGAGGAGCTTCATAGTGGTGAGGGGGTGCTGGCATTGGAGGGTGGGAAGGAACGTTAAATCGACTACGAGTCGGAGAACGCGGCGCATCGTGAGCAGAGACTGGGTAAGGGTAAGAGTTGGAGCTTCGGCGTCTTGCTACGGCTGGAGGGACCTGAAATGAGGCTGGTATTGGACGAACATATGGAGGCACTGCCTGTTGATAATGAGGGTTGCCTATTGGGATATTGCTGAAACTAGAGCTGGAAAACGGCGCTTCGCCAGGAAACGGACTAGTCGCAGCTGGATAATATACAAGAGGGTTGCCAGAAATCGCGTTCGGGGGGAAATATTGGTTCTGCGCGTACGCCATGGAATATGAGGCTGGAAAGGAATGACACTAGAAATCGACCAGCGAAGAGAGCTTAAATTAGTGAAGGAAAGTCGGGGGGGGGGAAGCCAAAGCGTCGAGCTATGTGTGCACAAGCGCATCTCGAGACTATTTATACCAACGGGCCAGTCGTTGAGTGGCATCTATGTCAAAGCCCCAGGGATCAGCACAGGAATTTTGGCGTTTCTTGCTCGAAAAGACAACCGCGCAAAGGAAACCTTTATCACCAATCCACATTTACCGCGTCATAGAATGGAATGTCGGAGAGCGTCGGTGGTTAAACGAGTCAAATGGATTATTGAACAAAGATAAGTACGGCCACTCGGGGATTGTTCTTTTCGCGCCCTGTCTTCCATTCTAGGACACTGTGGCACACCAGGGCACACCGGGGAATACGTCTACGCTGGGATCATAGTTGCAAGAAGGATGAAGGCTGGTGTCATGGCGGGAATGGCCCGGGGCAGATAAGGGTGCATCATGGTTCGTTTGAATTTCTTCCTCGAAGCTAGTGCCGCGACGCTTGGCCACGCCGCTCAGGATGAATAGAAGCAACATTGCGTAGCCCGCAAGAGAAAGTCGCAGCCACGGACGCAGAGACGTCGCAATATGCGATAAATACTGGTTCCCGAGTTGATGATCAAGGAAGAAAGGTGCGATTAGATTGGCCTCCCATTCCGAGTGAGAGTCAATAATCGTCAATAAAGGGGGAACGGTCACAACGGAAATGGCATCAACATGGGCACCGTCTGGTCAGTCCTCCTACATCTTTCGATCTGAACGCATTGCAACGGAATAGCCCTAGTGTTCATATCGACCCGTCTTTGTGGAGTGAAGGATTATGATCCCTCCAACCGGCAGAAACGCAATCCGGTAAGATTCGAGTTTCTGCGTTCTCTTCGAGTCACGACGCCATTTCTTCACTAGAGGATTTCATGATCAAGTGTTACTCAGACATAAGGCGGAATGGAACGGATTGAGAAGATTCGGGTCTATGTTCTCCAGCCAGCTAACGAGATAGTGTTGCAGGTTTCTCCCTCATGGAGTTGGTATATTCCGACGTTCGTCAAGGGTCTTCTCTTCCCACCGCTGGCCGGTCTTTATCGCCATCTCTATTCAAAGCATCCAAATGTCACTCATCTGCAAAATTCCATCAAGTATGCGTTTGCAGCGCTTGCGACAACGTCTCTCCGCCACCCGTCTCTTCCCCATTATCAACAGCGGCTTGCGATTTCTCTGCGGGACAGGTACCGCATACTAGGAGACGCGAAGGATTTGCGCCTTGCCTTGATGCTCCAAAGCTCAGCAGCATCACGGATCCCGGCAGCACACACAGATGCTCATTGGCACAGCGAAAACTTTATGGTGACCTACCGAGAATTGTTTTCTCATTCGGGAGACGACGAATACCTGGACGCCATGATAAAATTTGCCCCCATGGTGTTACTTTGGAACTCCCTCATTCTTTACGTCTGGGGTGGTGGCAGCAGAGTCTTTCTGAGGTATACCAACAGCGTTATGCCAGATTCAGCCGTGCTGAAGACGCAGAAACTGCGTTGGAATACGCTCTTGCTGCGGTTGATTTTGTAGGAGAAGATGATCCCATTCTACCCAGTCGACAGAATACTCTTGGGAGTGCCTATAATCACAGGTTTAATTACACCCAGAAGATGGAAGATATCGATCTCGCCTTTTTTTGGACTCACATGTCGCTCTCGACTACTCTGAAATCTGCTTCGATTGAATACGTTATGAGGCAGCTGTATCTAGCTGGCTTGTACGGCTCACGATATAGGTTTCTTAGAAACCCAGATGATCTCCAAGCTGCAATTACCCTTGCCAAGAATCTATTGGAAAGATACCTCAACGACATCAACATTTCTCTCAGTGCCATTATAACCTTAGCTACTACCTCTTTCACAGGCATATTATCACAGGCGCTCCTGAGGACTTGGACAATTCGATCGAGTACTGCTTAAAGGCTATGGAACACTCGCCTCCAAACAACCAGAATACCGGCATTTATGCAGCCCACTTAGCTTCTGCACTCGCTGAAAGATACCAGAAATCCGGTCGTTTGGATGATCTCGAATCCGCCATGAAGTGGATCGAGGTCGCTATTTTGAAATTTGGCAAGGATCACCCAAAAGCGCCATGGCATCTGCACGTCCATTCGACCGTCCTTCTATTACGCTATCGCAGGTATAGAAATCGAGCCGACCTTGACCTCTCGATCAGACAGTGCAAGTCTTCCGTCGAGTTAACTCGACTGATGAGCCGGAGCTGCTGGAGCGGCAGCAACAATTTTCTATCCTTTATCAAGACCTCTTTTCCCAATCAAGAGACCTTCAGCACCTCATGCTTGCCCTTGAAGTGCAGCAAACTGTTGTCGATTTGACACCCGGGGATCACAGATATGCCTCCGACCACTTCTCCACTCTAGCGGCCATCCATTCGCAAATTTACGAACATAAAGGAGGCGTTGAACATAGGGAAGCAGTCATGAAATGGAATCACGCAGCACTGGACTCTGCCAATCCCGACGATCCTGAACGCCACTACTACAATTTCAATCTCGCGCTTCAATACTACAATAGGTACACACGATTGAAAGACCCCGAAGACCTAGAAGTCTCTCTCAAGCTCGGGAACGAAGCCCTCAAGCTTATTCCCCAGGACCATCCGAGAATCGTCAGATACCATGATGTGGTTGCAGAAGCGTCTGCAGAGAGATATAACCTACTCCACAAGCTGCCAGATCGCGATAAATCCCTTGAATCCTTCAGGCGATCAGTCCAAGCATCCAATGGTGATCCGAAACTCGTGTGGAGGGTCATGCGGAAATGGGCAGAATTTGCACACCTGCACAAACTTCCAGAATGTATCGACGCCTATGGTACTGGCTATCGCGTACTTCCCGAGTTGTTTTGGCTCGGAAGTGATATCACCTCTCGGCACGAGACCCTCGTCAAATTCGAAGTGGCGACTGTGACAACCAAAGCTATTGCGGCATGCATTGAATACAAACAGTTGGAACGCGCTGTGGAGTTTGTCGAACAGAGCTTGGCGCTCACCTTCCAACAGCTCCTCGATCTCCAGACCGACCTATCTGCTCTAAAAGAGAAGTTTCCTGGATATGCCTCCATGCTGGAGACCATCTCAGCAGATCTCCAGAAAATTGCAATCACAACTCAAACTCAGCCCCGGCCAGGTCCTTCAGCTAGTCGATCTAGTCAATGGGACCTACAGCGCAAGTTAGCAATGGAAAGAGATGCCCTCCTGAAAATAATCAGGGAATTACCTGAATTCGAAAACTTTCTTCTTCCCGTTCCGTTACAGTCCTTGAGGCATGCTGCAGACAGAGGCCCAGTCGTAATTATCAACTGCAGTACGAAGATTTGCGACGCTGTCATCATGTTGCAAGGCGGCAAGCTTGTCCACATTCGGTTGCGAGGCCTTAGTGTCAATAATGTTGCAAGACAGTCCGACAAACTACGGATGGCTCTCAGACAATATGGAATACACTCGCGCAACGTCAGTAGTCACGACGATATTGACCGTGCTGGTCGACGTGTGGTTTCCAAACAAGTCAATGGGGAAGCGATCATACGGGACATTTTGGCCTGGATATGGTCCCTCATCGTTTCTCCGGTTTTTACAGTACTGAAGGAGGTAATTCAGGGTCTACATGTTGCTCGCACGTGGGTTCACATGTCTTTCTAGAACGGCATCGTTGGCGGACGCTTATGGTGGTGTCTAACTGGCCCTCTAACGTATTTGCCACTCCACGCCGCAGGTCCGCCGAATGAATTCATCCAATCATACACATCGACGTTAGGAGCCCTTTTAAGAGCACGCTCTTCGCCGCCCAGGAGCAAGGAGATTACAGTGACTGCAGTGGGCCTGTCGGAATTCAACAAGGGTGGCGTCTCCCACCTTCCGAAGGTTTTTGAAGAGATTGAGGCTCTGAGAGACGTCGCTGGCGAATCTCGGACGTCCGTGTTCATGAACTCTGACGCAACACTTGAAAAGATCACCGACCTCCTACCCCAATCGACGTGGCTGCATCTGGCCTGTCATGGCCAGCAGGGAAATGCACAAGACCCACTCAAGAGCGGGTTGTTGCTCTACGAAGGGCGAAAGCTCGAGCTCGAGACAATCGTCAATACTGCAATCCCAAACGCCGAATTCGTATTCCTATCTGCATGCGAGACGGCAATGGGAGACGTCGACCTGACAAGTGAGTCGTTGCACCTCGCAGGCGGTATGATCTTTGCTGGTTTCAAGGCGGTCATTGGCACGCTCTGGTCTATCAACGATGCTGATGGTCCGGTCGTTGCACGGATAGTGTACTCCCACCTCTTCCAGGATGGAAAAGAGCCGGATGTCAGCGATGCTGCCGAAGCCCTGCATCTTGCTGTCAAGCACCTACGCGAAAGAGGCGTCTCAGTGCACCGCTGGGTTCCTTTCATCCACATTGGTATCTGATAAGCGGTATATAGAGTATGATTACTTAAATAAATTATGCGGTCCTCGGTTGGATACCTTTTTACATTTGAGGGACTGGTGAGATTGAAAGAACTCTTCTGGGAAACATTCTTCTTTGCAAACATGGCGCACCAGACCCAGTAGCGAAGGAAGGACTACTGAATCAGAATCATCCAAGCTAGAATGAAATAGAATAGCCTGAAGGACACGAATGAGTGCCGGGCGATAACTCAGAAGACCAGGAAGCACTAACAGGAGAGGATAGACTGCAAGCAAGATGCGCTGCTGTTCGATCTTTGTGCCATCCAGGAAGTTGACGGAAGCTTCGAAGTCCATCGTAAGCAACACGAAAATAGAAAGATCACTCATACGACTCACCCCAAATGCACCAACCCCAAGCCAATAGAGCAATTGGAGCCCGAATCCAGATGATGCGAACAAAGCAGGCAACGAGAGCGGCTATGTCAAGAGGAGCTATGCAATAACCGAGGACGCATAGACCCTGGAAGAATGACACTCGCCCACCCAAGAGCTGCCCAGTTGAATTAACTCGGACTAGTTTCAGGAAGTAGATAGAAAGCAGAGTACCTTTGCCTGTACGGTCACGAATAAAGCACCTAGAGAGCAGATAACGATGACACTCGTGAAAACGCCCAATGATTGGGATGGAGGTGCCTGAACCAGCGTAGGTAAGATAGACAATTTAAGCGTAGACGCTGCGGCTTACATTAATGCTTAGCATGATTCCGAGCATCAAGCAGAGTAGTAGTGGACCCCATAAATCCCAGTCTCTGTTCAAGAGAGTTCAGTCGAAGTTAACGCAAGCAGAATAATCTAACCTGAGAACTTCGCGGCCAGAGCTACGTCGAGGGTAGAGAACTTGAACGAGTTTGGAGTAGATTGAAAGCAAGTCGCGCGCCTATATACGACATGAGCATCTCGGGGCAAAGAGATGGGGTGGTGCATACAATAGTCTTCGTTATGGGCTCGTCGAGGGTGTCTTGGCCAGAATATCTGCACATCATAAGCTCAACGATGGACACGACGCCAAAGGAGCGACATACCGCGTCTCGACCTGCAACCCTCCGACTGTCTGCCTATTCGGTCTCGCTGGTTGAGACGAGCTTCCAATATTGCCAGAAAGCGCAGGGACACCCGGGCCTGCAGGCGTTGCGCTCGGCGGAGCAAGTTGCTCGGGGACGAAGTTCCTGACGAGCAAGAGGATGCTCATCATGACGTGCTCGGCGACTGAGACGACGTTGGACCCGGAGACCTTGTTTGGATCAGAGATGGGAGAATGTTGTGGAGGGGTGAAGGAAATACCTCGAGGACTTCGATGTTATGGTCTACGGCGGCATCAAGGTCGATGTGGTCGGAGCCAACACCGGCAGTGACGCAGATTTTGAGGTTCTTCGCCTGGGATTAGATGGTCGTCAGTTAAATTGGAGGGGAAAACAACGATGAAGTTACCTTTTCCATGAGCTCTCGAGTCAAGTACCTATCATGGCGATTAGAAAGCTGTCGAGACTTGTGGGTGTTGTACCTCTCACCCAGGATGGAAAGGAGTGGTGATTAGCACTTCGGCCTATAAAACAGGTCAAATAAGTCCCTGGGTGCGACAAGAGACGTACATCGACAATGTGCTTCTCAAAGTCACTGTCAGGGCCCTCTTTGCTGCTGGAAACCTATGCACACGTAAGAATCATCTCATGGGAAATATACTTTTTTGCGACATACTGGAAGAGGTTGAAATCAACATTCCTCTTGCCGAAAGAATGATATGGTAAACTCACCAATGAATTCATGACCCTGAGATTCGAGCCAATCCTGAATGCCGAGCTAACAGGAATAAGTAAAATGGTTATTATGGCCTTAAAAACGCTATCTACCTTGTTCTCGACAGTACCCAATAAACGGGGGTCGTTGACAGCAGCTTCACCACCTTGATAGAGGATAGCGAGGACCTGAAAGTATCAAAAATCAGCAACGAATATTTTATGTCATGAAGAAACTTTCCTTCATTGTGATTAGGCAAGTAAAAGTCGGTTTGAAGTTCTGGTTATTGCTTTGAGAGAGGAGAAGAGGCGAATGCGATGGGGAACTCGACGCCAAACCGCCTGGCTTTTATACGCCGGCCTGCTTCGCAGGGAGGATATTTGCGGGAAGTAAAAGAGGTACCATGGGAGCACCGGTGTGTAACTCACTCGAATCCTTCCGACATGACGCCGCGCCGCGTAGAGGCGCGTTTGGCCTGAACGGCGTTATAGGGTGTCGTCATCCCAGTGCATGCCGGATTGTTCCGCAGCTTAGCGCCTATTTCTGGATATCCTTTCCAAGTTAGGCGAGCACATCCCGAACGACCCGAGCATACACGAGCGGTGCATCTCGGGTTGTTGACGTTCGCCACGTAAAGTAGAGCAGGCTGTGTGTTCATGCCGAAGGACCCTCTTCTGCTGGCGGTCATCGACGGGAGGAAGGCATGCGGGAGGTCATTTTCCCCCTCACCAGAATAAACGCCAATGAACGCCTCTACATGAAAAGACATCTGGCCCAAACGCGGCGAGATGGAAAACGAATCTCAAACACTTGATACAGCTTTGAGAAGTGGAAGCAACGGCCATCTACGGCGCCGGACGCCAATTTCGAGCACCCATCTTGCATTCGTCTTATTTGAGGCAGCGCTCCTGCGCAAGTCTTCGCTGCGGCATTCAAGGCGACCCACAGTGCAAATATTGCCACGGACACTGCAAATGCTTATATGGGGTCGGGAAGAGTGCTGCAGCAAATGAGGACGAAATTGAGCATAGATTCAACACAAAAGGACATGCTTTGTCAATGCCGCTTGAAGAAATGATGACAGGGGAATCCTACGTATAATCGTCTCCTTGTGGCAAGATAAGGAAATGAACGATGTCGATGAAAGCCCATCCCTGTCCGAGAAAGAGTTCTGTCATCTACTTGATCGCACCAAAGGAAACCAACTGACTCACCTGTGAACATCCCGGGGGGTTGACAGCTCACTCGTCTTTGCTCTCATCATCTGAGCCATCCTCAGCGCCTTCCATGTCTTCGTCTTCAGCGTGTTCCGTATCACTTGCCTTCTGGCTTTTAAGATATTTCCAAGACTCGTGGATGAAGTCCCAGCCGGTTTCTGCATTTGTAGCTTTGAGCGCGATTCCGGCATTGCGGACAGCCAGCAGCTGGGAAACGGCCTCCTCATCCATGAATTCCTCATCATCTGTGCACATACAGTGGATCTGCACCGTTTTCAGGGGTCTTCGCCAGTGACCACTCGGAACAGGCCCTGACGGGAATATGGTTGCTAATGTGCGCCAGCTGTATAATGCTTCAAACCATGCCGTCAGTTCTACGAGTTTCGGTAGGAATTTGGCGACGTCCCCGTTGTCACGCGAGACGATGGCCGTGGAAGCAAGGAGCTTCAAGAAATCTTCTCCCAGCCAGAGATGATAAATGGCGAGCTCTTCGAGAGTAGGAATGGAGTAGAAAATTTCGATGAATTCCTCCTCTGTCGCGTTAACGTCCGCAATGTGAAGATAACGGATGGGAGGGGAGGAGCGGCTCATGAGGGAGCGTAAGACGCCGAAGCTTAAGTCCCTGTAGAGAAAATCAGTGAGGGAAGGCAGGGTTAATCTCGAGAGAATTGGCTCTGCGACAGCGCTGCTTTGATAGTCAGCATTTAGATCTTGAAGGCGATGGTGTGTAAGGTCCTGGGGAGAACCGAAGCCACCGTCACCTTCCTTGACCTCTGTAATATTGCAGATCGTCATGAAAGGAGCCACTTGGAGCAAATGGAACAACTCTCCGCCATAAATTTCACCGAGTCTGACATGGGTTACGCCATTCCAACTGATCGAAAGGGACCGGAAAGGTATTCCATAGACTTGAACGATTGCAGGAGTTGGACAGTTGTTGACAAGGATGAAGGTGCTGGTGGAATTGCGGAACGGAAAGATATCTAAGTAATCTCGAATGAAGAGGTTCTTGAGAATGGAAACAGGCCCTGAGTCTCCCCTAAACCAAGATACGAAGCGAAGTGGAATTTGGAGGTCAAGAGTTTCCCAACGGCTGGAGTATCGGTTGAGAATGTCGATCAGTGGCGGGACAGACTCGTGACTATTCAGAACCATGAACCGCTGGGGGAGGACATGGATAGAGAGGGGTAAACACCCCGAGCGTGCAAGCCATTGTCCGACCATCTCTTCTTCTAGTTGAGGGCTTTGGTGTTCGATGAAAACACGAATTCCGGTCCAAAGAGAAGGTGTTGTCCACGCAATGGAACGCCATCGACGACAGACGCCCCCGAGTACGAGGGTCTGAGCCATCTTGGGAATCGAGGCGCCATCTGCAGGAGCGATGCACTTGACAGATGGGCAAAACGCGAATATGCGAGACACGACTTCCGGAGGAAGCTTGCTGGTTGGGTTGTGAACCCGGTTCATGTGGATGTTGAGAGTGCGCTCTTGTTCTGCGAGCTGAGAAAGTAATGAACGTGTTTCGTGTATCTTGGCTTGAGTTTCTTTGGATTTTGAAGAGGGTTCGCAAGCAGGAGATATGCACATAGCCGGCGTCTGCGTTTGAACGCTGTCGTGTATTGCACCGTTAGAAAGGGCAAGAACGTCCATCTAGATTCTAGATTCGGAGAAGGTCAGTTAGAAATTCTTCGTCAGCAAAGGAAAAAAAGAAGAAAAAAAGAGGAAACGGACTCGAAACGGACTCACGGTCAACGAGGGAGGCTTGGTCCAGTGTGGCCCACGGCATTTGCCGACCCATCATCCCACAGCAAGTATTGTGGCTTTTCGTGGCCACCAGAGCATCTTCAACCTGAACCATGTGAGACTAGACACGACGTGGCGAGGTCCTCAGCGTCGTGGATAAGGGAAGAAA
>JANKHO010000759.1:243-16104 GCA_027627235.1 Agrocybe chaxingu | reverse complement strand
CCAAATTGGCCGCTGTCCCAAAGTAGCGGTGACTAAGATTGTTGCACCATAGGCCCGTTATCGAATAACTCAACTCTGAATCTCTCAGGAAGGACCCTCGTGATTGCACCGTTGTTAGCTGAATAAGCTCCGACGGGTATTCCTTCTGAATCCTGAATGGCCCACCATATGGGCATGAAGATTCCTGACAAAGAATTTCCAAGGCGGAGCTCTTGGGTGAGAACCTGAGGCATCGTGAAAGGAAGATTCGGTACAATGCGCTGTTCTTCCGTTCCTGAGGCCTTCACCCATTGACAAGCAATCCAGGCCCTACGAAATAGTATCATGTGTGGTCCGTGTATTTCTTTTATTACAGTGTGAAGGGTTTTAATTTTTTAATTCCGCACCTAATTTCAGCTTCAGGCCTCATGATCTTGTCTGAACAAAATTCGGGCGTTATGTAGTCAGATTTCAAAAGGTGCTGTGTATCATGGTATTCATGGGCGCTTATTCAGTGGTCGATGTGTATCTGTTCTCGCTGGCTGAAATCACTATCTCTAAGATTTGAAAATGCATTCACATGGCGCCTATCGTAAGTGGCTCGAATTGATGTCCCGTTTATCTCGAGCCATTAGGCCAGAACATCATGATCGGCTCGGGAACCGCGCACAATAAACGCCTCATGGGTTCAGCCTACAAGCCGCAAAGCTCTCAACCGACGCTAAATTGTCACACATGAATTGGCCATAATATTGCATTTCATTGACTCTGTGACTGCCATCTATCCCTGCGCAGGAATATGAGGGACAAGGTTTTTCTGCCGGGCTCCACTTCGAAGACGCAGGAGGGCCACTTAGCCACTATACATTCCAGGAAAATGTTCCAACCAGACTCGACTATATTAGTGTTAATCCCCACGTAGGTGCGATTCCAGGCGGCACGAGACAGGCTCTGCAAACTCGGACTTGCGAAGATTGGGTTCGCTTGTGGAAGTGACATGTGACTCGGTCCGCCTCCGTTGGTCTGGGCGTGAGTAAGTCTTACTTAGTACAGCGACGTCGTGACGGACGCGTCCAACAGGAAGCCCTACACTGGAGTGTCTCCTCTCGGTCCACTCCCTCAATGGCTTTGTCTGCTTACTATAGCTCGTGACTGTTGGAACTCTCTTGAAAAATTTTCCCGGAGTCCCCTTAGTGAATCTGGACTTATTCCCCCAGTACTGACAGCCCAAATTCCTGAGGTTCCACTGCACTGCTGTCCGACTCATGGGCAGCTCTTCATCGAAACCTGACCCATTCCCTCCTACCGTGTGCGTTCATGAAGAAAAATGGGTCCAGCTACAACCTTTTCTCCTCCAGCGTGGCTACAAACTGCGACCACGATATAACCCGGATTGGAAGCCATCCTGGACAGGTCCGTTGAAGTTCAACGTTCGTTATCGCAACCATGAAGATTTTTCTCACAATAAAGTACGTTCTGCCTATTGTTCTCCATCAGTCAGTCTGCGACTAATATAGTGTAGGAACTTGCTACTATCGATGCCATACGCCTCAGTGACAACACGAGGGTTGTCCTCAAACATGTTTCTACAGCCACAGACGAAATTCCCATCTTCCGCTACCTGACATCCGAGTCCTTGCGCTCAGATACGAGAAATAAGACTGTCCCCCTGCTCGACGTGATAATACTTCCCTGGACGGATGAAATCGCTCTGCTCGTAATGCCTATGCTGATGCAGTTTGATCGACTTCCGTTCCGTTTTCTCAGCGAAGTATGCGAGGCCCTGGAGCAACTTCTCCAGGTATGTCAGGCCTCTTCATCTTTTGTACGACCTTTCTGACACCACCGGCACGCAACCAGGGACTTGTCTTCATGCATGAACACAAAATTGCTCATAGGTTCGTCGACATTCTGCAGTCGAAATAAATCTGCTGACCGGCTCTTCAGGGATGCATGCTGGCGCAATTTCATGATGGACATCTCTAGGGTCGTGCCTACGGGATATCATTTCGCAAGGTGGATGACAGAGGACGGCATAAGGAAAGAATTCCGATTGGTGCCTCGAAAATCTGTCGCCCCAGTGAGGTACCATATAATCGATTTTGGTTTATCCCATCACTTTCCTCCGAATGCTACAAACTACAATTTTATAGGCCCAGTTGGCCAGGATAGAACAGTCCCCGAGGCTTCGCTCGGAGTTCCTTACGATGCTTTCAAGTTCGACATCTATCAACTTGGAAATGTAATCGTGACACTGCTTGACGTAAGTGTTCCTTCCCATATTTTCCGCAAGGTAACTGACGAATAAGCGTAGATCTACGAGGATCTTTCATCTCTTAAACCGCTCGCGGACGCCATGACACGTCGAGATCCGGATCAGCGCCCCAGCGCTACCGAAGCCTATGAGTTGCTTGTGGACACAATATTGAACCTGAGCGAGGATCAATTGAACCATCAACGCATATGGAAGAAGAGAACGCCAGCGGAACTGCGCCATCGGGTTGAGTTCTGTAACGAGAATCCCCTCGAATACTATTGATTTTTCATGTGGTTTAGGGCAATGTTCGTAGTCAAGACAGGTTGTACCTTTCAGGACCCGATCCTATTACTTTCGCATTCTGACATCCAACCTGGTATGCATAAATGCTGAGAACGACGACTGTCCTGGGAGAGAGCTATAGAGGGACAATGAGAGCTTACGGCGACATTTTGCTTTGCTGTCCGACTTTCTCATAAATCATTCCTGAGTGTTAGGTAGTGAGCTGAGCCCGCCTACAACCGTAATGGCTCAGGCAGAAAAGGATGGTGTCTCCATCAGCGAGACTGCTAATAGCCGTGCAGGTCGAGGGACCATGCCCAGCGAGTCGCCAGGGGAGTTGAAATACTACGGAGGTCTGAGGGCAGACATGAGCACACGAGTCAGTCGTTTCTAGCCCCAAAATTTGAGCCCTGAGGCAGGTCGCGGATAGTGCAGGGAGGGTGCAGGGAGGGTGAGTTTCGTATTATCCCGTAGTTGGCTGCAGGAAGCATGAAGATTGGTACACAATTGTTGAAACAAGAAGACGAAATCGCAGGAGGAGGGTGGATATGCGCCTACGGGGTCAAACATCGAAACGAGGCGTGCCATCACTTTTTATTCGTAGCACCATTAAATTCGACCGTGAGGCAAAGCATCAATTTATACTGAAGAAAGCTAAACACAGCAAAGCATAGCGTAGTGGTACAAAGGAAGGGTTGTTCGTGATAGGCTATATATCGCTTGCACACATCATTGGGTTGACCCCATTTTCTTCGACCATCTGGCGCTCTTCAGCAGTGACATCCCGATGCCAGATGCGCTCGGCCAGCTGATCTTTGGACAATTTGGACAAAATATATCTGAGGAGTTGGGAGGCTTGTCCAGCACCGGGTCTTTTTGTTGGCTTTTGGTGGGTCATTGCCTCGCCGAGGGGTATGAGAAATGCAAGGGCAGGATACGCCTAGTATCATGACTAAGTAGGTGGCTCAGAGACAGTCTACATGGCGAGGACTTACCTGACATAATCGGCGAATGATGTTGCCCAGTTGATACACGTCAAGATGATAGGCGTTATATGGAGCACCGCTGAAGCATTCTGGGACAGTGCGGTCTTGTCCAAACCACCCATAGATAGGCACGTAATCCTCATCCTTCGATACAAGCATAGAGAGGCCAAAGTCGATAAAATAATAGGAGACTGGGGAAACGGAACGGCGGTCGTGCCACTGGATGGGGGTTTTGCCATCAAGTTCTACGATTCGCCAGAGAAAGTGAAAGCCCCCCGGTATTATCTTGGTGGTATCCATCATGAGGTTCAAGCGGCAGGAATCCCTACGATATTCCAGTAAGGAATATACAAAGACCATAAATCCAAGAAGGAAACCACCTATGTATCACGCCGTTATCATGCATAAATGCCAACCCCTGAGTCGTCAGTGAATTCGGGTGTGTACTGCACGAAAAAGAGAGCGTACCTCGAGAAATTGGTCAAGAGCCTCCATAACTTCACTCACATAACGGAAAGGCAGGCTGCAGAATCCAGTAAGCATTGGCATTACTATGATAACGCGATCGCCATAGTTTGGTAAAGCTACAACATCGAGCAGTGGAACAGTGTGATTGCGAGGGTCAGCTCGCAGGGGCTCTGAGTTGAGGTACTGGATGATTCGAAGCTCGTCACCAAATCTTTCCACAACCTTCAGTACAACAGCAGTGTCGTCTCGTATCCGCATAGCATCTATCACATCGGGCTTCTAGAAAATCATAGTGACTAGAGCGACGGTGGATCAAGGCTGTCACCGTAACATACCCGAATCGGCACCTTGTCCTCGGGAGTAAAGTCGTTTCTAAACCATCTACGACGCTTCCACGAAGGCTTCCACTTCGGGTCATACCGTGGTCGTAGTTTATATCCCTGTTTCAGCAGATAAGGTTGGAGAAGTACCCAGAAATGTTCGTGTGGTAGCAGTTCAGGTTGCAGTGTGGATTCGCCAGCGAGTGGAGCAGTCAAGGATGACGTGTTCCCCATACTTCGTAATCGTGCAATTAGCAGAAGAAGGGTACCTCTGGGCTCATGAAAGAGAAGAAGATACGGCGCACGCTGGCTCAGTGAGCTGTGCACAACAGTTCCCCGCAAACAGAGCCAAAGTACACCTCAGGCACTGGATGGATGACAGTTGCAGTGATGATGGTGGGTACGAAAAGCGAAAGGGGCTAATTGGAATTTCGACTCTCGGACATCTCCGCGTTGAAGAGCTTATCGATATCCTTCACACGAGTGCTTGGAGGCTTTCCAATTCCAATAATTCCGATTCGAGCAGGCACCTTTTTCCGCGTGAACGAGAATCTGTTCACTACAGCGATTTGAATTGCTTGAGAGGATGGGTAGCACCGAAGGTTGACTGTGGTGCTGACCGAACATCCAATGAGTCAATCTCGACAATGAGGAAAGATATTCATGCGATATTCGTGATCATTGAAGCTGAAAGATCTAGACGCAACAACCCCAAAGCAAACACATGAAGAAGCGGTTGAGAGCGTCCGATCGCCTACTCCTTAGAGCCCTTCCAGCCACTGAGGGGTGGGCTGTCGGCGTAGAGGGTGTACAACAGCTCCTCGGGGTATCTCGTCCCGCTGACGGTACGGGCTGCTTGCTCGACGAGTTCGTTGACAAGTTGGATGTCCTCTGGGGCAAGTTTGATCTCGGCGGCGTCTGCGTTCTCCAGGACGTGTTCGACACATAATCCTCCGGGGATGGGTATCCCTGCACAAAGAGATCAGTCACAAGTAGAAGCAGAAGGGGGTGGAGGTGGCTGGGGAAGAGGAAGATGAAAACGTACAATTAGGGTCTTGAGCGAGGATCCAGGCGAGGGTCAGCTGCCCAACTTTAATATTGAGCCTGTCGGCGATTTCTTTCATTTGGTCGACAAGAACGAGGTTCTTGGGAAAGTTCTCCTCCGTCCAGCGGGGTAGGAAGAGACGACAGTCACCTTCTTGGAAATCTGCTCGCGAGCGGAACCTAACGGCAGAAGATATTAAGGTCAAGCTTTTCAAGGGGGAAACGAGAATACGTACTGTCCGCTGAAAAGACCTCGCCCAAGAGGTGCATAAGCGACAACCGCTAGGCCTAACTCCTTCGTCGTTTCCGCTATTCCATTGTCACGAATGTCTAGCGAGAACGGGCTGAATTCCACTTGAGTCGCGATAATCCTATCTCCGACGCCTGGGACTGCCTTTGCCCTCCTCATGTCTGCGGCACTGCACTCCGAGAGCCCAATCCAACGTATCAGCCCCCTCTCCAATGGGTCGCGCAGCGCCTCCATCACCACCTCAACAGGGACCTTCGGGTCAACTCGATGCTGGTAATACAAGTCGATATAATCCGTCTGGAGCAAGTACAAGCTCCTATATAGCGCCATCTTAACATAGCGCGGGTCCGAGTCAGGCACGAAGTCGTCCACGAGCGTCTTGGTGAAGTTGCACGCGCCGAACTTGGAGCAGAGGAAGACCTCAGAGCGGCGCGCTGGGTTGGCCGAAAACCACTTCCCGATGGCCTTCTCGGCGGTGCCGTAGCAGTCAGAGGTATCCCATAGGTTTTGACCGCGGTTGAGAGCAGTGGTGAGGAGCTCTTGGGCTTCGGCGTCGGTGCGTGGGGTGCCGTACCACACTCCAATGCCTGACGGGTGACATATAAGTATTCGGCATAGCGAAGCGGCCAGGAGGAGCAGGAGAATATGGATTTACCCATCGTGCCATACCCTATGGCGCTGACTGTGGGCCCATTCCTACCCAGCTGGCGCGTTGGATATAGTTTTGTCGGCATACGAATGGTCTAGATTGTATCTTGAATATGTGGGGACTCTGGATGCGGTGCTGGGCGAGAGCTGGGGGATGAGTCGACGGACGCTTAAGGCCTTTTTCGAGGATTCTTGGCTCTGAAGCACAGATCGCGACCTTGCTGGGTAAGACCGAGTAATGCATCTCGGAGGACAATGCTGGGCTGATTAATACGAGCCCAAGAGGAGAATTAAGCATCATCGAAGATAAAGAGAGGGTGGACGCAAGGGAAGAAAGTCGACAATCGAGAGGCACATTCCTTTGGGTGGATTGGATCCGGAGTGGTAGTCGTTTGAGAGGGAGTGGCCGATGATATTTTTGCCACTACTCTAGTGGAGCATGTTTGCCGGAATGCCGTATAAACTTCTCACGGGCCCTTCCCCCTCCTTCGTTCTGGTTTCTTGCGACAAACTCTGCAGGGTATCAACTCGGTTCTTCTCAAGCCCCAATGCGTGAAGCGTACATAAACCTGTCATCGATGGATTCCGAGGATGCTTCCCTGCGTACATCTTTACCAATCGTCTTCGGTGCAAGGTTACCAATCGCTCACGTCCTAGTTTAGGTGCCTTTGTGGGTCAAGATGCCCTCCTCCAAACTCAGGATCCCCTACGATTCTCCTCTTTTCATTATTTTGGCGGTGGTGACTGCCGTCTGGTACAGCAACAGCGCAGGATTCCATACCTTTCCGCGTCTAATACATCATGGAGAGGACGCTCTGGGATCGGTATGTCGGGTGTTAGCTGGAGCAATATCAAACAGTTCTGCAGTACATTGGCCAGGTATATTTGGGAATTCTTGATTGTTGGTGGATCTTGTCTTATTTTCTGTAGGATCACCCGCATTTGAGTCGGATATTCACCACTGGGCGGTGTCTGGCGCAGAGAAATCGAGATGTTCTGTCAGACCCGCCAACATAAATGATCTCTCAAGAATCGTGAGTTTCTTCTCTATTGAGCCCCAGAAAGCGAGATAAGCGAATTTTTGAACAGATTCAAATCCTTGGATGGACGAAAACGCCTTTCGCGGTACATGGCCTTTACCTTGTTCACCTACAGCAGCTTCCTGACGCGACGACGACAGATCTCCGGCGGTGGCCACGCTCTTAACCCAGGGTTTTCATCAACAACTGGCATTCACGTCTCCATGTCGGGCTTCGATACCCTTGAATGGCACAAGGACGAAAACGCGATCGATATCGGCGCTGGTCTGCGGTGGGACCACGTTTACGACTACCTTAACCCAGAAGGATATACCGTGGTTGGTGGACGGGTTAGAGGTGTTGGTGTGGCGGGGTTCATCCTTGGTGGAGGTGCGTAATCTTCTTTCCGGCGAGTAGAGGGAGTCGATATGAAGTCCGTTGGTTGCAGGTTTGTCGTTCAAGACGAATCAGCTCGGCCTAACCATCGACACGCTCAAATCTTGCGAAGTGGTTCTACCGAATGGAACTTTCGTTAGGGCGTCGCATGACGAGCACCGTGATCTGTTCTTTGGATTGAAGGGCGGTTTCAATAACTTCGTAAGTCCGCTCGATGTTTTGTTGTGGAGTGTACATTGAGGAATGCTTGACAGGGCATCGTAACGAAATTCACATTGGGAGTGTACCCGCAGACTGACATCTGGGGTGGAACGGTTATCCTCGCCGAGAAGGATATCGGTGGTGCCCATGATGCTGTCGTGAAATTTGCAGATACCGTTACAGACCCCAAGGCCACACTGAACATCATCTATGAGTATGCAGAGGGCGAGGTCTGCGTTCTTTTCTATACTTCTTTCCTTCAATGCTCATGTCACTCTGCTCAGTTGAACGCCATCGTCATCCTCTTCTACGATGCCCCCTCACCTCCACCAAGGCTCTTCGATGAGCTCCTCGCAATTCCCAACGGAAAGGTGACTGCCGCGAGCATGTCCTTTGCGACCCTTCTCTCCGCCGGCCAACCACGTAACACTCCCCGGCGCATCCAAGACGTCGCCCCTGTCCAAAAATACACGCCCAAGTTCCTCGACTCCATAGCGAACGAAACCAAACACTGGGGCTCCTTCCTCGAAAAACACCACTCAGGGCACTTCTTCGACTACGTTGTCGAGGTCTTCCTGCCCACGTACTACTCACACGGGACCGAGTCGGCCTGGCCCCCTTCGCGTGACCCCGCGTCCGTGCACTACCCCGTGAACATCGCGTTCGCATGGTATGAGAAGGCGCATGATCAGGCGGTGTGGGATGCGCTGAAGACGTCGGTGGCGAAGCTGAGGGCAGATGCAGAGGCGGAGGGCCAGAATATTGAGAACGCGGAGCTGTATCCGAATCTGCCGATCGAGGGTACTCCGCTTGAGAGGATGTACGGGAAGAATCTACCGAGGCTTAGGGCATTGAGGGACGTGTATGACCCGGAGCGGGTTATGGACCTTACGGGTGGATGGAGGTTCTGAGTAGCTGGGCTCCGCGAGCAGCCCCGATGGCTCTATAGACAACAATTACTGTACTGTCTTTCGTGAAGCAAGCTACTGAGAAAGGTAGATACCCCTTTTGAGTTGCGCTCCGAGTTCATCTCCGCTGAGCGTGGACGGCGCGACTTACATGGAGGCTTGCGTGATCGAGACTCGAGGACCAGGAAAGCCAATTTAGAGCTCTCCTGTGCGTGGGGTAACATTCCGTTGGATGGTACTCGGAAGACCCTTCCACATAAGGAAACCCCTTATCTAAATCGGGCTTTTTGGGTCAGACTGAGACGACATACGGCAATGTCGTGCGGAGGATCGGCCGTCTCTCCGAGAAGGGCGAACAGTGCTATGCGGTCGACTCGTGACCAGCCGGAGAATGAGGATCGAGAGAGGGAGAGAATCCTCTATCGAGGTTCTGCAACCGCCGTGACGACACCTCATAGAGGGAACTGTCACAGGTCTAGCTATGCGGAAGGTTGTTAGACTTAGTTGTGTGGAAGAGGAGGGGGTGAGGTGAGGTTTAACCCGGTACGGTCCATTTCTGAACACCGGGGGCCCGAGACTATTCCAGCTGGCCTTTTGGCCGTGCTGCACCTTCGGATCCGTACATGCCTTCCTTGACGGGCTTTTCCCCTCTTGGAGGAATGCCTATCTCAGTAGAGACGCGCGGGCTGTAGGTAGGAAGAATACTATCTATTTGGTCCTGGATGAATAACGGTAGCTTAGCGAACACGCATTGTAGGTCCCTAAACTAAGAAGGGGATGCGTTTCTTGCGTTCAATCGAGTCCGATTCACACATGCCTTACATATTTCCCTAGATCTTCTATGCAGGTACCTCGTGTAGGGAGGTGAGTGTTTTCTGGAATGTACTCACGTATAACCCGGCCACTAGAGCATTTGAGATACGAGGGTCGGAAAGAGTTGGGCACTAATGGCCAAGTAGCCGTCCTTATTCTTAGTGTCTTATTCACCGTATACTTCGCAATCTGCAATATGCTAAACCGTTTAAGGACCCCCTCAATGGTTCCTAGACCCGCGAAGCTCAATTTGGGGAAGAGAGGTGAAGATAGGTCGGCAGGGTGGTCATCCTGATGACGACGATGGGAGTCTGGACTACTCTGTCGCTCTATCACACGTCAAAGTTTGCTTTTCGACAGCTTCTAGCGCCAAGTCCGGCTCTTGCATCCGATTTTCCCCTTCACATTCCGGAACTGGAGGGAAAGTGCCTTTCGTTTAAATTTTGACGTTCCAACGCGTTTGAAGAAACATCTATAAGAATAGATGCTCTGATATCGCCGCCGCCAAGCGTTCGAGCGTTCTTTTAATTGGTTTCTTTCCGACGATCGGCTCCGACAAGGTTGCCTCCGGCCCACCCGGAGTCCGAGAAGCGCAAGGTTGGAACCAGAAGTAGGCGTGGGAATTGTGTTGGACCTGGAAATAGGCGCCCTTGTGCCAATATCTCAAGCTGCATCTGCTCATTGAACCGATTCATTCCCTTATTTTCCAGCTATGACTTTTCTGAGGTTGACCTGTTTTGAACCTCTCGCACGCATTCGGAATCGATTCCAAGGAAAAGGAAAAGCCTAAGAGACAATCTGAGAGAACTAAGAGATTCCCGCTACACGCTTGCACGTTCCGATGCGCACACTTTTCCACGATAACTTTCCTTTATCTATTTCCCTCGTATCCGAGTACTCCACATATCCAAAAAGTATCGTACTCTGTGCTCCTCGATCTAGCCGGTTTCTGGAAGTCTCAACTCTAGCTCAGCACTCTACACAATTGGTCAAGGGTCAAGACTCGAAGAGAAATGTCAAACAGTCCCTTGTACCTGGGGCTTGAGGGAGCATTCCGATACCTCCATGAAATGCAAGACGTTCGGGATCTTGTCTCGCGGTGTCATACTTTCTTTGTCAACGTTCCAGTACTCATTCTCCCATCAGAGGTATATAAAAGATTAGGTAGTTGCAGACAGGCCCCCATGTACTCGCGTTAGCCTCCGGACATGGAAAAGCAACAGTTCGCATACTACCCTCTCACCCCTTTCGACGGCATGGTCGATCATTGTGGTATCGTGGCTGGCTGGCTTGTCGAAGGCTTGCTGCACCTCACCGCGATAGAAGAAGGCCTGAACCGCGTCGTCGTTCAATGGCCGATGCTCTCAGGGAAACTGGAGCATGTCGGCGTATGCTCCAATTATTTTCCACGTCTTCGTTGTCCTCACCCTTTCTGCCCACCAGAAACTCACGTATAGGGTGAGAGTTCCCCTCGGTACCCTTCCGCCTGAATACTTGCCGTACTCCCTTACACACCGTGAATCTACAACGCCAATCACGGATTACGTCCAACTTCCTCTTCCCGCGATCTCGGATGTCCTTCCACAGGAACTCTTTATCGACCCCCCCGTTCCGAAAACCACGCGGACTTGGGTCGAGAAGAAGCTCCCCCTAACGTACTGGCACGTTACTCACTTTACGCAACCGGGGATGCAGTATACTTGCATTGGCGTGTCTTTCTCGCATGCGCTTTTCGATGGGACAGGAATTGCGAATTTGGTGCATGCGTTGGAGGCGGAGATGCTTGGGAAGCCGTGGGCTGTGCCTCCGGCGATGCACGCAGGGCAGAACGAGAATCATCTTCAAGTGTTCCTGAACCGGACCAAGAAGGACATCGCAAAGGGGGGCAAACAGGTGCCAGAAAACTACAACGGCGTCTCTGTCGTTGGGATGTCGTTTGTCGTCACATTCTTCTTCTGGCATGTATGGCAGCAGGTGTGGTACAACATGCAGAAGAAGTTAGTCGTCCTTCCGGTCCGTGCTTACGAGAAATTGGTTCTCGATGTACGAGAAGCGCTTCTATTGGAGGGCAAGAAAGAGTTTAGAGTTTCAACTGGAGACGTCTTGGCGGCTTGGCTGTTCAAGGTACGGTTTCGCTCGGCGCCTAAGCGTCGCAGATCGATCTAAATTGCCATTTTAGACAGTGTACGCCACAGAGGCTCGCCAAGACATGCGCGTCCATCTATCAAATATGGCATCCCTCCGTATGTTCTCTGACGGCGAGCTGAGTCTTTACCCGCACAACTGCTTCATTCCCATCCCATATCCCGTCTTTACCGTCGCCGACCTCAAATCAACTCCCGTCCACGACCTTGCATACACCCTGGCTGGGGTCAGAAGTTCTCTGTCGTTGGGACACGCGATGGAGGTGTACGCCAAAATCGAAGAAGTAGTCAACCACTCTTCCAGGTCCAAAGGGTACCGCACCCTCCTTCCATTTGACTCGAGCGCCGAGGAGTCGCTGATCATGTCGAATATGTCGATCGCGCGGATGGTGGATATCAATTGGAGCGGTGCTGGTGGAGGAAGAACTCTGGGGAGGTATAAATCCCTATTGATGGCACCTCCGATCCTGATTGGGAACGCCATCACGATTGCGGGACGCTTGCATGATGGAAGTACACTGATCGATATGGTGCTGAGTGGAAGGAGGATGAAGGAGGTAGAGCAGGAGGTTGAAAGACTCATCAAGCGTGCATCTGAAAGCACTGTCTAGAGCCTATGGTTGTTTTCTTTTTTTAATGATTCCTGTAGACTTGAGACCAGATTTTATGTTAGAGATTACGGCGATCGCTTTCCTAGTCTTCTTGGGATTCCTGGTGTCGTCAGTAGAAGAAGTCTGACGCTCCGAGAAGCACGGAAGATATATCGGTACGTCTACTTTCTTCTCTATTATGTTACTGTGCCTCTTGCCCTTTAAGAAGCTTCTTCCTCAACTCCACTAATCATCCTCATTTCGTCTCTTGTGGCCGTGCAACGAGCTTAATGCCTCCAACAGCACCCTTAGAAATCCGCCTCAACCCTTCAGGAATTCCGTTTAGGCCACCTTGAAGCACCTCCACGCGATTCGGCTGGGACGATCAGTCTTCGCATCATGTTCTGCAGAAAGATTAGTCACTTACCTTCGACTCTCCTGTCGCCAAAAGGTCCCTCAGGCCCGCAATAAACCCTCTCCCAAACTCCAAATTCTGCGGGGTATGCAAACTGCCAAAGATATTGACGACAGTCTTTCCATCCTTCACGTACCCTGCGCCTCCTGCAGCCGAGGCAAGGGTCCCTCCAGGCGCCAACGCAGCGAGGGCAAGCCCGATGGTATCTGAATATGATATCGCCTCCAAGGCATAGTTGAGCGGGGTAGATCCAAGTGCTGACCGGATGGCAGAGAGTATCCCACTTTGGGATAGGGAGCGGTCGAGGACGTATGTGGCTCCGATGGACTTGAGGTACTCTGCGTGCTTGGGTGCGGCGGTTGTGATGATAGGCGAGAACCCGGAGATGCGGGCGAATTGGATGGCTGTAGTTTGTGCGTTTTGCGAGTAATGAAGGGTGTAAAGGGCGAGGGCAAAACAGCTTACCGTATTGCCCTATAGATGACGATCCACCCACGACGAGATATGCTTGGCCTTTGTACTTTCCCTTGCCTCCTTCGACCCACGGAGGTGTGAGGCCAGAGCCCAGGAGACCTTCTCGCGTGTGATACATCCCAATCGCGGCCGTCCCGCTTGTGATCCCGAAGGTCGAGGCTTCATCTAAGGAAACATTAGTCGGTACCTACATAATTTATTAGTAAAGAAATATTAGAATCGGCACCCGAATAGCATACTTTTGCTGCGAGGTCTGCTGGAATGACAGCGTATTGTTGGAAGGAAGTCGTTCTGGAATCCAAGAAGTTGCATTGGTAGAACCTAGGCTGTGGATCAGATCATATAGTCACGACAAGAGGGCTAGGACGACGCACACTGGGTCTCCTTCGATAAATCCAGTTACTCCTGGCCCTACGTGTTGAACCAATCCTGCCGCATCGCAGCCGAGAACTTCGGGAACAACACCTCCAGCGGAAAAGCCATCAAAAGCAAAGCTTCCGTCGATAGGGTTGAGCGCGGCTGGGGAAGATAAGGGTCGCAGACCTATCGAGGAAGTTGGAAGAGAAATTACTGACCACTGCATATCTTCACCAGTATCTCTCCATTTGCTGGCGTTGGGACAGCACGATTGACGACACTAGGCGTTCCCCTCTTGAAGACCAAAGCACGTTGAGTAGGGGGTATCATAATATCTGCAGACCTGGATGAGTCCTGTGTGAGGCCCGTCCGTAGTAATAGGTTGAGCAGAAGCGTTAATGAGGTCCGCGGTGAGCAACTTGGCATCTTGCAAGGGACGTACTGACCTAGCAGGGTATTGGGCGTAAGGTTTTCTTGGAAAGTGACAACTTGCAGGGAGAAGTCACACTCATGTCAGAGTAAGGCGTGCTTCTAAATCCATGAGCTCGACACCACTGCTGAATGTACTGACCCCACGACGATGAAATGTAGAGGTGTAACGAACAGGAAGAGGGAAGGGCGGCCCGGATTGACTGTGAGAAAGGAAGTTGCCGGAAATACAATCTCCGCTTGGAATGGAACTTCATGGTCGCTTGTTAAATATTAAGTGCTTCCTCCTGAACATCATCCACTGACGACGATCGCACTTTCAAGCTTTGTCTTCTGCAAACAAAGCAAGGCGATTCTTTTAAAAATATTTACGGCCTTTCCGCTGCTGATCTTGGAATTCTCGGAGTATCTGCTCGTTCACGTTCCTCTACAGTGGCTCCCTCGGTTCGCCAACGATGCCAGTCTGACCTCGATAGCTATCATTAGATGTATGTTATCGCGGAGTATTCCCTTGGCGCAACTATTTATAGCGGCTAAAAACCCACCAGTCTCGCTGATCAACCTCGGAAGCTAGACTTGCTTTTTCTCGACTGAAGGCCAAAACTTGCGACCCCGACTCGACTCGAGCCACACTTTTCGGAGCCACATATCAGAGTTGTTTGCATACTTTATCCATCCCTTCGATAGGCTTGTTGTCAGCCGCAGCCTCCAGGCAGGGCCCTCTTCGACGGCAGTATCGCCTTTTATAGTCTGCTTGAAGTTATTTCTCCGGACATTCTAATTTTATCGTTCGACATCCTAGATCTTCTGGTCCGTGAACTTGATAGGCTCTATCCTTGCTCCCCGCTTACGGCGCCCTGCTGAGCATTCGCCTCGACCTCGGTGATCCACTCTTCTTGTTTCCCCAATTCGAGTTTTTTCAACCATCAAACGTCGATCTTATCCTCTACTAGAATGATCATGTAGGTGAGTGCATTCAGTGAAGCTTGAATTTATTTCTTATTTTATTCCTCATCCCATATAGGACACAACCCTCGGAATGAAGGCAGGTCCAGAACTCCAGTACCGGAAGAACCTTCATATGAAAGAGGAGCTCTTTGTCCTGGCGGACCACTTCGGCCCATCATGAACGCTGGATATCACCACGTCGTGACCCTTCGAAGGCCTGAAATGCAACGACGTTGTTGCGGCAGACGGCCGTCCGAAGACTGGTTCTAATCCTTCATTTCTCCGGACGCCGCCCAGGCGAGTATAAAATGTCACTGGGGCCATTGAAGGTAGAACGAGTAAATCTCCTCTTGCCATGATGATTTTTCGATTTTCGCTGGTAGCTCTCGCTCTCGCCGTTCCTACGCTTGCACAACAACAGCAGGTGTGGGGCCAATGTACGTTTTGAGCCTCTCTCTCACGCCGCGCACAACGCTTATCAAGGCTTGGGGTCTTAGGTGGCGGTAATGGCTGGACGGGACCGACTTCTTGCGTCTCCGGCACGACGTGCGTGAAACTCAACGACTGGTATTTCCAGTGCCAACCCGGTGGTCCCGCGACAACTGCAGTGCCTCCTCCTCCCCCACCTGCTACAACCGCTCCTCCCGTCTCAACCCCAGTTTCTACCCCTCCTACCTCACCTCCAGCTACAACCACCATCGGCACTACTCCACCAACCGCCCCAGGAAGTTGTCCTTCCCTCCCCGGCACGATCAACCTTGTCGCCAATTCAAAACTCCCTGATCCATTCAAGTTTATCAACGGCACCCGGACTGCTGGCAAGAACGACTGGCCTGCCGCCGCGAGGAGATCAGGCCAGCTGAGAGCTCGTTAGTTTTAATGAGGATTGGAAAAGNGCGTTTACTGACCGGTTGTTCGCGTCGTTGTCACTNC